>PVKB01002604.1:0-265146 GCA_004027205.1 Ctenodactylus gundi | reverse complement strand
CCCTCTCGCCCGCCTTCCCTCCCCCTCCCTCTCGCCCGCCTTCCCTCCCTCTCCCTCCCAGCCCTCCTGTCTTCATTTCCTCCTCTCCAGAAAAATCAGCGGATTACAAAAAGCTAGGGAGATTTCCCTCCACATCCTCCCTACGAGTGTAGAGCTGGCCTTGGGTAAAACAGGGAGTTGGCTGGCCTGGCCTGGACCCCGTTCCTGCCTGCTTGGTCTCTACACTCCTCCGGATCCTGTGACCTCGGGAGTTGTCCACTGGAGACACTGCATTTTCTGAGCTCCCACCCCAGCCATAGCTGGTGTCTGTGGTCCCTCTGTGGCAATTTGGGACAGCTAGGCTAAATGTGCATTCATGGCCTCTGGGCAACGCCCAAAGGGCCCGGTTGCAGGCCAGAGCACGTGTGCTCCACGCTGGCCCTAGGGAGAGACCCTGCTCTTCTCCGTCACTCCACAGAGCCTGGGACTGTCCCGAGGAAGGCAGAGGAAGTCAAAGCAGGAAATCACCTAGGAGACATGATTTTTAAGGTTGGAGTCCCTTTCACAGTGAAGGAGGATGAGCTAAGATCAGCTCAGGCCCAGAAAACGTGGGTCTCTGCGCCACCTGCTGGCAAGGCCGGGACAGTGGGTGGCCTTGGTGTGGCCCCGTTACAGGCCAGGGCTGATCTGCACAACCCAGTTCCATCACAGGAGTGGGCAGCCAAGTCCCAGAAGAGCAGGGACAAACCTGTGAGAGTCGAGGCCCAGAGATCTGATGAGCCAGCATCCCGGAGTCCTCACGAAGGGCCGCGCCTGTGCATCCTCACAGGAGTCCCAGGGAGGAGATCAGCAGCCACCCTTCTCGGGGAGCCTGCCACGGGTCCTCACCAAGGGCTGCGCACTCACGTCCTCACAGACCCCAGGAAGGGACCCTGGGGCCCCCACCGGGGCTCTAGGTACCGCCAGCCAGCGACAGAGCTTCTTTGGCCTTCCATACGCTCTCTTGTCACAGGGGTTCAGTCTGCACCTTAGCATGTCTGGAGAACATTCTCTCTGCCCCACTCCCGAGGCAAGGGAGAGGACAGAGGGGAGGGGGTCCTCTCCCAGGGCCCTAGGATCATATGATTCTGCCTGTCGTTTCCCTGGCAGCACCAAGTTCCTTTCCTCCTGTCACAGGTTCTCGTGAGGTTCCTTCAAGTCACCACGCAGCCTCCAGGACCCCAAGGCCCACTGAGGAGGGAAGTGGCACTGGGGAGGGGGTGGGTGGATGGTGCTGGGGAGGGGGGCTTGGCAGGGGCTCAGGGGAAGGGTACTGGGTAGGAGACACTGGGCAGGAGCTGGGTGTGGTTGGACACTGCAGAGGGGCCACTGTGGAGGGGTGCTAGGCAAGGTGCACTGCGGAGGTGGGCTAGATGGGAGGCACAGGGCAGGAAGGGTGGGTGGGGGACCCTGGGCAGGGGCTGTGTGCAGGTGGACACTGAGAGGCATGCTAGGCAGGGGGCACTGGGGAGAGGGGCTGCGCAGGGGCCACTGGAGGGGGGACTAGGTGGAGACACTGGGGCAGGGACCTAGGGAGGGAGGCTGGGGAGGGAGCTCTGGTTCATCAGCGCCAGGCCCAGCACACCTGGAAAGCTGGTGTCTGCGGCTACAGCTGCACATGCTTGGCTGCCTGGGCGCGTGTGGTGCCATCTGCAGTCACTGGGAAGCCTGTGCTCTCTGCCCCACCTCAGAGACATTCTAAGACACTGAGTCTGGGGCCTATTATCTCTTTGGTCCCTGGAGCTTCTGACGCCATCCCACAGGGCACCCACGCTGTCCCAGGCACCCACGCTGGTCCCTCTGCAAACAGCAGGGGCATTTTTTTTCAATGCCTGTAGCTGCAAATGCACTTAATTTGCATTTTAATATTTTTCTTCCAGGAAATCATTTTCATAATTGCAAGAGGTTATTTTGGTGAAGAGATGGGTTTCCTCGCAGAATGCTTTCCAGCTGAGCTAGTCTCAACATTCAGACTGCTGCCCTACCTCCAGCCCCTCCCCACCCTCCTCAGAGCCACGGTCCTTAAGCACGTGTCCCTGACATCGGCTTCCACACCTGCTGGCCAGGGGCCACAAGGAGGGTAGGCAGGAAAGGCTGCTGGCCGTTGTCCCCAAGCCCAGAACCAGGCTGAACATCACCTGGTGGACCAGGCTGGCCTTCGCGAGTCTCCAGACCCCAGTGCTGTCACCTGCAGCTCCAGGCCACCAGGACCCTGCCTAGCCCACTCTGGGAGGCGGCACTGAGGACCTACTAAGGACGTAGGATGGTTTGTTTTGTTCTGCAGCCGTGGGGATTGTACCCTTGCTTTGAGCTACATCCCTAGATTCTCTTTATTGTCTGTTTGGGACAGGATCTTGCTGAGTTGCCCAAACGGAGCTTGAACTTGTGATTCTGCAGCCTCATCCTCCCAGAGTGCTGGGATCATAGCCTGTGCCACTGAACAAAGATTATTTTTATGATCAACATTAACATCATCATCGTTACTTACTGCTGCTTTCAGGCCTAGCAGACAACTCAGGCCCAGTGGAAGTCTGTCTTTAAATATTCCCACGTGGGCAGATCACACGTAGTCGCACAACTATTGCACTTATCCTGGTGAAAAACACACAGAATTTACAGCATATGACAAGAGTGGTCCCAAAGCACTGGCCATCTTCCTAAGGGGGAGCAGCTCCCACTAAGATCAGGGGCGGCTCCCCGGCTGTGGCTGTTCGAACCCCTCTTGTTCTGACTTACTTCTGAGTCACAAGCAGCCAGGGGAGCCCAGGGCTGAGGCTCTGACTCCCCAGCCCCGCCCAGCTGTGGCCTCCTGAGTTTTGCTCCCTGTGGGCACTAGAGATCCCAGGCGCTGTGCAGCTGCCACACCATGGCCATAACCCTGAAAAGAGAGAAGAGGCGAGTTATAAACCTGAGAGGGTGTTCGCTGGGGACTCCCACGGGCAGGGCCTGCTCGCTCCCTGGCGAGCGTCACCACCAGCTCAGATTCAGCTACTTTTCCAAGGAAGCCCGACTTTCCTCATGGCAGAACGATGGCTGCATCTCCCACCTGCCACGTCCTTCTCTCTGCCCGTCTGTGTGTCACCATGCCGGTGCCCGCTGCCTCCACCGTCTTCCTAATCTTCCGTCTCTATCACCTACGTTGTCATCTACACCATGAGGCAGCTTGCTGCGATCCTCAGCGCTAACCCCGCAGCACTCGCTGCCCGCGGCCGGGGAAATGTGGCCTCCGTGGTCTGCAGTGCATTTGCTGGCTTGTTTGGCGCAAACCTACGGGCCTTGCGGGATGGCCAGCGCTGCTGCCGCCCCCCTACTTTTTTCTCTAGTACACATTTGCAACCGGTTTGTCCAGGCCTGGCTATACACTTAAATGCTGTTCCTCAGGTTACTTAGCTCACATCCTTTCTCCCCACTGCCCTCCGGGGCGCAGCCTGCGTCTGCGGCCCGCGGGCCCCATGGGCCCGGGGACGCGGGGCGCGAGGCGCAAGGGCCCTCCCGGGCTGTTTCTCTGTGGAGGTTGTTTTTCGGTTTCCCCACCAAGGAGTTACTATGTTTCAGTGTCTTAAAGTTAGTCAAGCAGCTGCAGCTCCTCCACCTGGAGAAAGTCCTGCTTTCCCGGTCCAGGCATGCGAGGGAGCCAATCACTGAACCCGTGTCACCGTGTCAGCCAATCACTGAGAACCATCTCATGACTCTGCCCCTCAGGCCCAAAATCTGCGCGGGAGCCCCCCACCAGACCCTTGCGGCTGCGAGCGCAGGTCCCGCCGGCTTCGCCCTGGATGCCTTCCTGTCCGTTTCTGGCTTTGGGGGCGCCCTGGGCCGAGGTTCCTCGCGTGCCTCCGGTGGGGTCCGGGCTGGCTCGCCCTGTCCTCGGATCCGGCGCCTTCGCCCCTGCCCCGGGAGCCTCCCCGCTTCCTCCCGGCGGGGCAGTCGCCCGCCACGTTCGAGGCCCGGCTCGGGATGGCGAACACGGTCAGTGTGCTGCTGGGGTTCAGCCACCGGGAGGCGGCGCGACTGCGTGCCAGCCCTCTGGGTTCTGGGGGCTCAGGTCCCAGGCCCTCGTGGGGCGGCGGCTCGTCGCCCAGCCTCTTGTGACAGAGGCCACCGCTGCAGCCCACCTGCGCCCGCCCGCGGGATGCTGGCCCAGCTGGGGAGCGGGAGGCGCCGCCGCCCCGGGGGTCACTGGGACACGCTCTGGTCCTTGGGCTCGCAACACTCCTTCCCGAGAAGCCGCAGCGGGTGCCGAGTGCGTTTCCTCCTGCCTCCCCTGCAGGGGAGGTTGAGTTTGCGGCTCCAGCGTTTCTGCTTCCGCTGCTCCCCACTGCCGGGTCCAAGACTGGGCTCTTAACTCCCTTCTGAGTCGTGTTCGTCCCCTAGATGGGCACGAAAGAGGGGCCGGGGGCTGCAGAGGCCACCCTCATCTCTCCGGGTGCCAGTGTCCAGGCAGAAGCCCTCTAGGGCTTCGCAGATGCTGCGTTGCAAGCGAGCGGCTTCGTTTCAACTGGAGGCTCCGAGCTGGGCCAGGGAACCACGGCAGGCGTATTGCAGGGAACTTCGGGGACCGAGACCCCCCAGTTAGGAAACTCTGGCTGTGCACGGTAAAGGGAAGTCACTCCCAATGGCGGCTGCCCCAGGAGGCTTCTGTGTGCCTCTGGGGCCCAACCTTCCTTAGGATCCGTCGACTTGAGGAACAGGTGCTCTTTCAAAGGGGAGAATCTTTCTTTTCTTGTTGAGAGGCCTACTTCAATCATGTTTTCTCTGTTACAGATGAGAAACGCACGGACTCAAATTCCCCCGGGGTCTCCGCTAGCCTGTCTTCTTTCACACTGGAAGGAACTGGACACAGACAATTTGAGGAGACAAACCCTCATCTTCTTCTGCACCAGCACGTGGCCTGGCTACCCACTCGGGGACCAGCAGCGGTGGCCAGAGGGAGGGAGTCTGAGCTGCTGCACCATCCTCCAGCTAGACCTCTTCTGCAAGCGACAAGGGAAGTATACTGAGACCCCGTATGTCCAGCTGTTTTTTATTCTGAGGCAGCGCCTGGAATGGGTCTCCAGATGTGTTACCAACCCTTCCCTGGTTGCATCCTTGGGTTGTCCAACCCTCAGTGGCCCAGAAAAACCTCAAGGGTCCCGTCAGACTCCACTTGAGGAACTTGCCCCAGATTATCCTGGTCCTGTGCTCCGAATGGACCTTAAGTCCAATTCTAAACCCTCTGCACCTGCCTCGGCTGCTCCAGCCACCGATTCCCTAGCACTCTATCCAGTCATTCCCCATCCCCGGGGAGGGCAGATGATTATCTCCTTTAACCAGCGCAAACTAGGGGAACTTAAACAGGAACTGGGAAGCTTTACTGACAACCCTGATAAATATATTTGGGCCTTTGAGAGAATTGCCTCTCTGTATGAACTGACTTGGAAGGATGTTTTTCTCATACTTTCGGAGACCCTCAGTGGACCAGAATGGGACAGAGTTTGGGATGCAGTATTGCATGTGGTAAGCTCATGTTATAATACCCAATACCCTCACCAAGAGGAGCAGGGAACCACTCCCATTTCCATGTGGGCTCAGGCAAGTCCTGCGACAGATTCAAACTGGGATCCCAGTCGGAGGGATGATGAATTGCGTAGGAAACATTTTCTCTATTGTATCCAGGAAGCTCTGAAAAGGGCTAGAGTAAAACCCATTAGCTATGCAATAACGGGCCAAATATTTCAGGGAAAAATGGAGCCTCCATCTGTAATTCTCCAACATCTCACAGACTCTCTAACTAAACCTACTATGATCATTCCAGAATCCAAGGGAGGTGAAATTCTCATTCAAGATAAGTTTACTTCACAGTCTGCCTCTGATATGCACTGGACACTCCAGAGGCGAACTGGAAATTCTGATCCACGTTTGGGTGATTTTCTGAAGGAGGCCCCTAAAGTCTGTTACAACTGGGATCGACTGGTAAAAAAGAAAAAAGGCAGACATCAAGAAATGATAGCCCAAAAAGGAACCTCAGGACCGAGGGAAAAGCTAACACGTACCTGCTTCCTATGCAAGCAGCCAGGCCATCTTAGGAGGGAATGTCCGAGAAGCAAAAGGGCGCCTCCAGGGCCCTGTCCCACCTGTGGGGAAAACCACTGGAAGAGAGAGTGTCCCCATGCTCGAGGAAGTCTGGAGTCATCTCCAGCCCAATGACGGATCCCGGGAATACCCTTCCTGGTCTCTTTGACCCCCATCCAGGAAGAGGAACCCCGGGCCGCTGTCACAGTGGGGGGTCAAACCTTTTTATTTCTCATTGATACTGGAGCTCGATACTCAGTCCTTCCCTTTGCCCCTGGTCCCTGTTCGAAGGACAAAGTGACTATCCAAGGGGTGTCCGGCTGCCCAATGGAGAGATACTTCTCTCTTCCACTGGCTTGTAGCTGGGGAGAACTTCACTTCAGACATGCCTTCTTAATTATTCCTGAGTCCCCAACTCCCCTCTTGGGACGGGACGTCCTTGCTCTTACTAGGAGTCAGCTTCTGCTCCCAGGAGGAAGCATTCTTTGTCACCCACTGCAGGACGGCCAGACGGAACTCATGTGGAAGGGGCCGTAAGGGCAGTCCCAGTGGTACTCAACTGAAAGGATCCCTGGCCTTTCCCCATCAAAATCTGCGTCCCTAGGAGGAACTGAAACCCACCACTAAGGCTCTCCAGCAGGGCCTTCTTCCACCTGGTGTCAGCCCATATAACACCCCCATCATGGGAGGAAAAAAAAAATGAGTCAGCATACCGAGGTTAGTTCAGAACTCATCTGCGAGGCTGTGACCCTCTGCCCCCAGCAGTGCCAAGCCCCTACATCCTCCGTAACTCGGTTTCTATCCAGAGCACAGTTCTTTACCGTCTTGGATTTAAAGGATGTCTTTTTCTGTATTCCCCTACACACACAGAGCCAGCTTCTTAGTTCTATACCAGGGACTCTGAGATAGCCCCCATCTGACGGGAATGACTAGCTAAGGATCTCCTTGAGTGGAAATGAAGAGACCTAGGGCTGCTACCCAGCTGACCTGTGCTCTGTGGCTGAGGCAAGGAAGTGGTTCTGCAGGAAACTATTTCTCCTAAACTTCTGGAAGCTACAGGATATAGGGTCTCATGGAAAGACTCAAATCTGTAGGACAGGATACCTGGATCCATCGTTCTCAGGTAAACTTAATGTCAGATTCTTTCATACCTGTACCATCTCCAGTGTTTGTCGCAACTCCTACAACATCCGAGCCGTTTTCACCCAGGAGCCAGTGGCTGTTCTTCGCTTGCTTTTCTGACATGACAAGGTAAGTCCGACTGGCAAGTCAGCTCTTTAGACACTCCCTGTTCCGGCTGTGCTCATTTCTAGGACACTCAGGTGAGCTTTTGTTCTGTCAGATTCCTGTCTGTTGCCTGAAGGATGGAATCATTTTCTCATCTGTAGAAAGGGGATTTTGAGTGATTCTCCTATGAATGCCCACCGAGACTGGGGAGATCAGATCCCTTCCTCTACATAGATGGGAAAATAACTTCATAGTTAGATTGGCAGGGGGATACTGAGATGTATACTGGGACCCAGTACTGCCTCCCAGCCTCCACTTCTACAAATATTGACTGTAGAAGAGCCTTAAGTTTTCCTAGAAGAAAGACCTTTAATACTTCCAAGTCCTCTGTTAGACCTTACAGAAGTACCAGGGCATTCTTCAGAAAATCTGAGATGCACTGCTATAAAAACTTGCAGAAAATACATTTGTGGATCCTTGGGAATCTCACACCCAAAGATTCTAATTACGTTCTGTTATCTAAGATGACCTTAGCCAGCACTTACTTTTGCTTTCCAACACAAGAAAACTGGGCCTCTTTAATAATACAATAACACAATAGTTTCACTCTGATGTGTTGCGTACCCACACCAAGCCAAATGGTCTTACAGTGCACAGACACCCTGGTGGCTAGATCTTGTGACTCCAAGATGATTTCTCACTTTGAGGTTTGGTTCCAAAATTTGGATGAGGGATAGTTAAGACCATGAGTGAACTTAGAGGGAAGGAAGACAGGAATTCCTTTCGTTTTATTAACCATACCAACTAAGTGCAACTCCTCTGTGCTCCTAGAGGATCTCTCTGTTATGGACGAGTCTTGGGGACTATAATGTTTAGATCCCTATTTTTGCTGAGGCAAATTAGAGTTAATTCAGCTGGGCCTAAGTATGGTGGTATGGTGAGGCTAAGAGCACTTAATCCTCAATGGAGGAAGTTCTTGTCCAATTATTAAAAGAACACCAATATTCATCATGCCTTCGTGAAACGGGAACCCTCTGCCTTGATTGCCTTAGGCATCACTGCCCTAGTTGCAGCCTTGAGAGGCCTAACTTACAGGGGTCATAGCAAACTCAATACAGATAAAATACCACTACTGCAGTAGCTCCGGTGGCCCTGTCAGCAGGTAGTAACTTTAGAGACCTTCGACAGTCTTTGGACTCTGTAGCAGGAAAGGTCCTAGAGCAGTGCCCTGGTCTGGACTGGATGCTTGCAAGGCATGCTGGGGTGCGAGGGGGGCTGTTGTACCTTGCTGCACCTACATTAACACCTCCGAACAGGTAGACACTTGGACTCAGGTTATCTTCCAAAAGGCTAAATTGCACAACCTGATCATTGCACAGGCTTGGCAGCCCAGATTCTTGAACAAACCAAAGGCTTCTACCCACCCTTTCCACCTGGCTGATTCTCATGCTGGGCCCTCTGGTGACCCTGTTGATGTTGTTTATTTGGTCTCTGTTTCCAGAACTTTCTTACCTTGATTCAACTTTTCTAGGATTGAGGTGATGAAACTTCAGATGGCTTACAAATGGATACTTCCTTCTCCTGTGGACTACTCGACCGTCCATCAGCCCTTCGGCCCTGATAGGGACCACCAGAGTGATTTCCCTCTGAAGAGGACCCTATTATCCCTTCTACGTCCCTGTTCAGCAGGAAGTAGTCAGAGCGGTCATCGCCCCAGCACCCTACAGCAGTACAGTGGTCCTCTCAAGAGAGAATGAGAGACAGGAGTTTAGGGAAGAAAAACTGCAGCATAAGATAGCCGGTGAACCCCTCTCCCAGGGGCTGTTTTTTACTTTCCCCTGGCCCATCATTAAGAACCATCTGTTCTAGCACCTCATGCCCTTCATCCTGAGCCTGCATAGAGAACCCTCAGACCCACTCTAGTGGGGTACCCACTTGGACTTCTGGATTCTCAGCTGGAAGCTTCTTTCTGTAAGGGAGACCTGCTTGGGTTTCCTCTTGGGAGTCTTGGCCAAGGGCTTTCCTTTTCTCGGGGTTTGGTTCAATAAACTTGCTTGTATTATTTTTGGACTCCCTCTGCTTTGTTCTTTGAGAGTCCACGGATCTGAGTACCTCTCTGCTGCTAGAGTGGGAGAGCAGGTTTTACCTCAGTTCTGGCCACTCCAAGTCACCTCACTCTTGCCTCCGTTCATCTGACCCTTCCCCTGCCCAGCTCCTGGAAATGACTGCACTTCTAGGGTTGCCTTAACAAAGTGCCACCGAGTATAGTAAACTGACAGAACTTGTCACCAGTGGTCCGGAGCTTGAAAGCCTGGCATCGAGGAGCTGGCGGGGCTGGCTGCCCTCCAAGTCCCTTCTCTTCCAGGGTCCTGCCGTCTGTCGGCCAGCAGCGGTAGTGCTTTGATCTCCGCCGCCACTACCACCTGGTCTTTGCAGTGTCGCAGTGTGCACGTGGCTGCCCTTCTGTAAGGACCCCAGCCATGTGGGCCCAGGGTCCAGTCCACTGCAGTGCAGTATCAGCTTAACTCCATTTCTAAATAAGATTACAATGTGAGGTTCTGGGTTGTTAGGATTACAACATTACTATTATTATTATTTTTTTTTAGAGACAGGGTTTTGCTGTGAATTCAGGCTGGTCTTGAACTTAACTATGCAGCCCAGTTTGGCCTCGAACCCCTGGCAATCCTGCTTCAGGATCCCAAGTGCTGGGATTATGTGCATGTGCCACTATGCCTGGCTTATGTGGTGCTGGAGAATTGAACTGAGGGACTTGAGCTTGCTAGCACTTTATCTACTGAGCTATTCCTACAGCCCCCAACAGTATTTTTCAAGGTGGGCCACAACTTAACCCATAATACTTACCTATCTTTTGTTTTGGTTTTATATTTTACATTTTTTTTCTGAACAAAAAATATATCTGAGGTATGATAAAAAATACGATGAATGTTTTACGTTTTTATTGCAGTGAAAGACACATTGCTATGCTAGCTCTGGACTTTGTAATCCTCTTGCCTCAGCCTCCCTAGAGCTGGGATTACATGGGTGCACCACTATGCCCAGTGTTATGTGATGCTGAGGAATCAAACCCAGGGCCTCGCTCTTGCTAGGCAAGCGCTTCAACCCCCGTGTCACTCAGCCCATTGTCCTTGCCACTTCTGAAATTGTTCTGGACTCTCTCCTAGAGAGTGTCTTTAGTTGTGCTGTTGTGACTGCATCAATGTTCTGAATTGAGTCAACATGTTGACATTTTAGGGTCATTTTTACTTTGGGAAAGAGCTAGAAGTCTAATGGTGCCAGATCTGGTGTTTGAAGCGAATAAGAATACACCGCCATGTTTTATTTGACAAGAATTGCTCTACCAGAAGCCATGTGGGACGTGGAGAGTTGTTATGAAGGACAAAGCCATCTGCCATTTATCTGATCAGCCTCTAAGATGTGCAGAGTTTCTGGTAGTTTTCCTGGGCACAGACTCGGCTCACAATTCCATCAAGGTCAAAATCACAATCAGCTTCACCTTGATGCTGTGTCCTCATTGACCCACTTTTTTTCACACGAGGAGAACAGAGCAATTCCACTGAGGACCCTGAACCTTGGTGTCAGGATCAGGACCACAGACTTAAGCTGCATGTCCCACTGAGACACTCTGTGAAAAGCTAGACTCCTAAGGGGGCACAACTCCAGTGAACGCATTCTTTTGGACCCATGACTTCCAACTGAGTGTGAGAGCAGATCGGGAGTGCCACGCACGGTCGCGAAGGCTCGCGTGCTGCTCTGCTGAAGGTCTCTGCCTTTCTGTTGGACGGTGCTTGGCAGCTATCTTCATGTGGATCACACCAAATTTTTTCCATCCCTTCTTTCTTACATGGAAGATTGATACTATAGATGTTCTTCTGCACATCGATTTGCATTTCATAGCATTTCCTGCAAGTTCCTTTGTGTCAGCTTTGCAGAGATCATCCCCATTCTGCATGTGGGGCACAGTCAATTCAACCAGTCTCCTGAGGCTGAAAATTTAGATCAGCAGTGAACAAGGTCACGCGAGTCTTCAGGAGACTGACCCTGAGAGAAACCGGACGTGGGGCTTGCGATGCCTTGCACACGCCTTTCCATTTGGTACTGCAGATTCTCTATGCTCTCTGGATCCCCACTTGCAGTGTTTAACAACGCTTGGGCAATAATACAGTAAGAAACGATATCTCAGTATTGTTTGATTTGCATTTTAAAATTATGAATAAACCTGAGCATTTTTCATTTTTTGAAAAACATCTTTCCTATTTTTCTATTGGGTAATTTGTAATTTTTATTTTTAATATCGGTATTGAGATACACTCCATTTGCCATAAAACTCATCCCTTGTAAGGATACTCAGGACTTGAATTCTGCAGTCACCGGGCATCACCTAAGTTGAGAGCAATCTGTGACCTAACCCGCTCTCTTTCTCGTTGTTCCACACTCCAGGCCTTCACCCACCAGCTTCCTGTCTCCATGGATTTGCCTGTTCTAGACATTTCACACACATGCAGTCATAGAGCAGGTGGTCTTTCTGATTGGCTTTTTCACAGAGCATAATGGTCTTATGGTTCATATATGTGATAATTTGTGTTAGTACTTCATTTTTTATTGCTGAATAATATTCCATGATATGAATATACCACATCTAGCTTATTCATTCTTTGAGATTGGGTTGTTCACACTTTTTTTGGCTATTGTCATTAATACCACTTCTCTTTCTCTGTCTCTCTTTCTCACTTGCTCACTCTCTCTCTCCCAATTCTGGGGTAAAGACTGAACCAGGGCCTTGCGAACAGTAAGCACACACTTCATCATGGTGCTACACTCCCAGCCTCATGGCACCATGACCTAAAGGGTCCCTCTTTGCTCTATGATTTTAGATGCCACCTCGAACACTTTCTCACTTCTCCATATGTACTTGGTTCCACTCCGGGGCTTTCTATTCTGCTTCGTTCCCAGAGCCCAGGGCCGCACACGCTGAGGCCCTCCCTGTGGCCTTCACTTGACTCTTCTCGATAGTATGTTTGTCTGTTTGTGTCACACAACTTCACTTTCAGTCATTGAGTTTTCCAAAAATTATTTCAGTTTTTGGCACTGGGAGCTGAGTCTAGGGCCTTCATGCTGAGATAGGTATTTTTAGCCCACTGACCAGTGTCTCACTAAGCAGTTGCCCAGGTTGGGCTCGAATTTGCTATCTTCCTGTGTCAGCCTCCTGGATTACAGGCCTGTGCCACTGGGCCTGAATAATAACAGAGGACTTAAGAGGCTGGTGTTTTAACTCCTGATAAGGCTAGCCATCTTCCCTAATTTCCCTGTAGCGTTTTTCTAGCTATCTTTGAGTTTCTGTTTTTCCTTGTGAACTTTAACATCAGGCTATCTTGAAAAACTTGTTGGTATCATATTTGCTTTAGGAGTTAAATTTAGAGAATGATGCCTTTGCAACATCGAGTTAAGAATAGGACATGCCTTTCTATTTGCTCAAGGATGTTTTTGTGTTTTTAAGAGTGTCGAATAGCATTTTATTTTATTTTTATTTCCTTCTGTAGTCCAGGCTGGCCTTGAACTCACAGCAGTCCTTCTGCCTCAACCTCTTGAGTGCTGGGATTACAGGTGGGCATCACCATGCCTAGTTTATATGGTGCCAGAGAATTGAACTCAGGGCCTTGCCCTTGCTAGGCAGGTGCTGACTGCTGTGCTATTCCTCCCGCCCCTCAAATTACATTTTAAAATGTGCTTATTTTCCAAATAGTTAGAGACCTCACTGAGTTTTAGGAATACAACATACAACAACACAGAGTTAGTGCATGTCAGGTTTTCTGTAGAACAGAAACCAGGGCTTCCAAGTGCTGACCTGACTCAGGTAGCCGGTGTGATGTTTTGAAACACGGTCGCCGGGCTGACCGACGCCTTTGATGAAGTTTTCTCAATGTCCGCAGCAGCAAAGGGACGTGTGGGCCTCCAGGAAATGCCAGGCGTATGGGAGAGTTTTCTTCTTTAGATCTGCCTCCTAGTGCTCTGCAGGCAGCCAGAGCTTTCCCACCTAAACCAGAAAATGTTATGAGAAAGATAAACAGCGGCTCTGTTTTTGAGGAGAGGGGAGGGAGGTCAGTAGCACCAAAGGAACCAGTGATCTCAGACCTGAACTTTCAATCTGGAATAGAGGAGCGCAGGGGACCACAGTGGGGTTCACACCAGGACAGAAAGCCCCTGTAATGTAAAAACCAAGAGAGGAAGAGAGGCTATGAAGCAGATAATTTACACACACGTCCCTTTCTGCTCTCACACACATACACAGAGGACAGAGGACAGAAGACAGACAGTGGATCAGGACACAGAGCAAAGAACTGAGAAGGCTGCAAGACAAAAATCTAGAATCCACATCTACTAGGATCTTTCCCAAAGGCCTCTGTGAGTCGTGTGTGGTGTCCAGACTCCAGGGCATCTTGAGACACTCATTTTTAAATCAGAAGTAGTGTTCAGCTATCCAGAAAACTCCATCCATTCCCGATATTTAGATCAGGTTTTAGTTTTCGAATGGCCCAGACTATGACCCTGCCTCAATAAATAAATAAGTAAGCAAATAAACAAGTAAGTTATGTAAAAAAAAAAAAAGCACATCTGACAACCAGGTGCATGGGCACCAGCCTGTAATCCCAGCCACTCAGGAGGCTGAGGCAGGAGGACTACAAATTCAAGGCCAGCCTGGGCCAATCAGCGAAACTGTATCTCAAAATTTTAAATAACAGAGTTGGGATGTAACTCAGTGGCAGAGTGCTTGCTAAGCATGCACAGGCTCTAGGCGCAACCCCAAGTATCGCAAGAAAGAAAAACAAAAAGCCAGCTGGAGAGGGCCAGCAGCCCATTACTCTCAGCCTGCGTTTGGTTTATTTACACCCCTCCATCTGGGAGAGATGGGGACACTGGAGGCCCGGTATGTCAAGTCAGCTTGTCCACTGAGCTGCTGCGGGTCAGGCCAGGGAAATGAAGGTGCTGGCTGCTCTGAGCCACTGGCCTGAGAGCGGGGGCAGGGGACCACCCACGTGGCCGCCTCCCCTCCAGGCCTGCTTCTGTCTGCTGGATGAGCAAGACCAGCCTGCCCCTCGGCTCTCGGTGGGATGGCGACATGTACTCTGCCTACAGTGGTGACTGTAACACAGTGAGACAGTGAGTGGGAAAGCATGTCCAGTGACTCGGTGAGGCCGGGCCCCGCACTACCCCCCACCCTGCCTGGGGACGGGGAGCAACTGGGTGGCTTTCAAATTCCCTTGTTGTGGATTGAAAAACTAGTCACCTAGCAGCTGATCTACCTTTCAAACTGCAGCTCAGTGTGGGCGAGACGTTTGAAAAGAGCTGGGAAATCCACGCAGCCCATCGAAAAGACCCCCAGCCACTCAGCCTGGCAAATGGCTTCGGAAGGAGCCTTCCACACAGAGGTTGATTGATAGCAAGAAAGTTATTGTCACTCTGGAAAAGATTCTGCAAGCTCAGAGAACTCGTGTCTGTTATATGTAACTAGGGAACTGATATAATTTAAAAAATCCCTCACATTTATGCATGTGGCTTTTGGTGTCAGCATATTTGCTGTCTGTGTTCATCCCACAGGGAGTCAGCGTCTTCTGTGTAATCCAATACATGGAAGTATTTTGTGGCATGGATTTCTGAGGTACTTCTCCAGTGAAATCCCATGCAGATGGCATGTTCCAGCAAGCTGGATGTGGCAGAAGCCTCTCCATCTGCCCTAGCTCTGAGGTCAGTGCAGGGGACAGAGCGCCCTGGTGGAAACGGCCAGGCTGGAGAATGGGTTTTCTCGGTCTGGAGGGCCCTTCCCAACCTAGGGGATGCATCCTTCTAACCTTTCTCTGCACTGGAACCGCAGACCGCTGATCACGGCACATTAGAGCCAGACCCTTTCTCCTTTGTGTTAGGACTCCAGTCTTTTCAGTAGAAGTTGGGATCAGCGGAACAGCGGAGTGTGCGCAGCTGCTCCTGGGTCTCCCTTCTGAGAGGGCAGCGCTGGCTCATCTGCAGCCCTTAGACCATTCCCCTCTTCGGTGTCACAGCGGACAGCAGAGGCCTCCAGGCCTTTCTGGGATGGGCCTGTCCCTACTCTCATCCCGAGTGGCCAGAGGCTCACTGCTTGAGGTGCCTGAGGCATGAGCCCCTGTCCCCTCCCTGTGGGGCAGCCAGCTCCCCTGTCCTCTTTGAGCTTGTCCAGGTGTCTCTTACTCACTGTCCCGCTCCCTCTTTGAGAGGCCTCCAGGACTCAGCCTTGCTGTTGGGCTTTCCCTGCCTGCCTGGGGCCACCTGGCCACATACAGTGCCTGCCCTATGGGTATCTTCCCGGGCAGGGCGGAGTCCACAGCTCGGCCTTCCGGCATCTAGCCAGAGCACCCTTCCCCAGGGTGCACCAGCCATCTCGTAGGTGGGGCCAGGAGCCTAGCCACCGAAGGGCACCAGGCCGTGGGTGAGGGAGGATTATGTGTGGGGTACAAGTCGGCTGTGGGTGGGCACGGCTCCAGAGAAAACCACTGCAACACTCGTGGATCTGTGATGCCTCATGAAGAACAAAACCCAGAGGCCTGTTTGTGGCTAGAGTAGCTCAATTAATTGTTTATCGTTTTCTTCCAATCAAGTGTGTATTATTCTGCTAAAAATGAAACACAACACAATCCTATCAGGTGCTAGACAGGTTTCCTGCTTGCTGCCCACGTAACAGTGTTTCCTGAGGCCTCTGTGCTCGGGCCTGGCAGTCTGCTTCTGTGGTGGCACCGAATCATTCCTGCCCTGGGCAGCACCTCCGGAGTCTCCCCGGATGCCTCTCTGTCCTTCCGGCCCCTTCGGTCCAGCAGGAGGGGTGGATCCAATGTTGTGTTCCTCTCCTGTTCCTCATCTCAACTTTGGACGCTCTGTTTCTCGCTCACCACAGGGGAGGCCTTCTGGACGGTCCCCGCACTGAGTTCTGCTGCCCTATCTTGCTTGGCAGACGGGACTTTCTAAGGCACAGGAAAATCACATCAGGCCTTTGCACTGAACTACATCCCTGGGCCATTTTTTTTTTTTTATTTTTGATTTTGAGACAGGGTCTAACTAAGTTACTAAGTTTCACAGGTTTGAATTTACAATTCTCCTGCCTTAGCCTTCCAGAGCACTGGCATTACAGTTCTGACCCACCAGGACTGGCTATTTCTCCATTGCTGATGGGTGCAGATCGGATTCATTTCACCATCTAGTTCTGTTTTTCCAGTCCAGCATAACCTCTGTGGCATTAGCCACTGGGATAACTCGTAATTATCTCCAAGGAGTCCCTTGTTTTACTTCAGTCTTTCCTTCTCACAGGCCACACGCACTGCTGAAGATTAGAGGCTGGTTCCAGTTCAAAGCCTTTTGCTGGGTGGAGCTCCAGCCTGGGTTCTCCATCTGCAGTCGATTAGGCCTCCTGGTCGCTTTGTCATCCTCCTGGCCCCAGAGAAAACAAACAGCTGCCTCTCCCACAGCCTCTGCCCTTCTATGGTCAGAGGCTGGCTCCCAGGTGACCTGCCCTCCCAGCTGTCCTGTCTCGTCACCACCCTCAACGTCTGGCTGTTTCTCAAAGCCTCCCTGTTCCTGTCTACCTCCACTGTCCCCGAGATGGCCTTCCAGGTCCCAAAGCTGGTGTTTAACTGCATCCTGGTCTCCAAGGATCATGTGTCCGTGTTCACGCTGTTTCCGTGACCTCAGAGAGGGAGCAGCCCAGCACCAGGAACCGCTCTTGTTATCCCTGCCCCGTGCTGGCAGCCAGCCACCCACCTGGCTCTGTGTGGCTTGGGGTTGGCCCCAGCTCGCACCATTATACTTGCCTCTTGCCAAGTCCCCCAGTTAGTACCGGAGCAGAATGAGGTTGGTGCAACCTAGTGTAAACGGGTTCATCCCAACCTGACAGCTGCTTCCACCCTCTGAAGTGCAGACATTTGGATTGCCAAACGTGGCTCTCCAGTTAAGAGTGTCGCTCGTTTTTCTGGAGGACTTCCACCCAGGCCCGAGGCTGCTGGAAACAGGGGCCTCATCAGCACCTCTCCGGGTGGTGCGTCTCCCCTCTTGGGTCTTGAAGCAGGACCTACCTTGGCCTGTTGACTCGCAGCTGCCAAGGCCATCTGAGGTGTGTTGTGTGTAAGGCGCATCCAGGATTTTCAAGACTCAGTACTAAAAAATGAAAATTAGCTCATTAGTAATTTTATATTGATTACATGCTAAAATGATACACTGATAACATGGAGAAATGATATGTTGCATGCACTGGGTCAAATAAAATATACTGCATTACAATTAATCTCATGTGTTTATTTTTACTTCTTAGAATGTAGCTACTAGAAAACTTAAAATTGCATCAATTGGTCAGGTGTGGTGATACGTGCCTTTCACCTCAGCACCCAGGAAGGTTGAGGCAGGAAGATCACAAGTTTGAGCCCAGCCTACACAACATAGAGAGACTGTGTCAAAACTGAAACATCAAAGGGGTTACAGGTACAGCTCAGCACTTCGTGGTTTCAACTCCTAGTACAGTCAAAAAACAAGCAAACAAAATGAAGGGCACGCACACCTGCGTTCAACACTGACCGGGGCTCGCTGGGCCGTGTGTCATGGCGCACGCTCATGTTTCCTGCTTCGTCCCCCACAGGCGCGCAGCATGTGCCGCTGATTTCCCTTTGCCCGGCACCCCCATCTTGGCAATACATAAATCAGCAGTTAGAGCTCTTGACAATAAACCCCCAACTCCTTTCCAATTGTCCCCACATGGCCGTTGACAAGAATGTAAACCGAGCCCCGGGGGCAGCCACAGAGACACAGAGTTCTTGTAGAGACTTGGCGGAACAGCACTGAACTCACAGCTTAAAATCACACACAACCAGCCTAGATTCACAGGGGACACACCATGGCAACGAACAGTGGCGCACAACAGCAAGCCTGCGTTTGTCCTGAGCACCAGGTGGTTCCTTCGCAGGCCAAGCACAAGAGACCTCGCTGTGGTCAGGTCTGGAAGGTTACTGCTGCTCCTGGGTGGGTGCCAGCAGCTGAGAACTAAGTCATTAATCTGGATTGTATCTTCAGGCCTAGCATTAGGGACCCTGTTCGTTTAAACTGCGATAATCTTCTGAGGGAACATGCTTCGTGTCCTCATTTAAACTGACAAAATAAACTTGTTAAAGAGAAACAGCTCTCCTGGGATTTGCTTTGGTCATAACGAACAGTTTTTGCAAGATAACTTAGATTCTTTGAATGGGGAAGCGAGTGTTGCTCATACATGTTTAGTTTCTGGGAAACTTCATAAGGATACAGGTCTCTGTTCCATGGGCACCGGAGGCTCCATGGCCTTCTCCCTGGAGTTTCAAAGCAGATCTAGACACAGAGCCAATGGCCAACCAGCAAGTCTGGGCAGTGAGCTGCCCTCTGCCCTCCTTGATTCCTTCCCTTTTGAGTTAGACCCATCTCATACTCCTGAGCACGATCTCACGGAAGAGAACATGAACCTTTCAACCAGATAGCAAGCGCAGCTATGGTCTTTTATTTCTCTCTATAGAAAGAAAGCACGTAAGATGTTAAGTCTACTTTCAGGCTAATTCAACCTCATGTAATAAGGCTTTTTCCCCACAAGGGTCACCTGTGAATTTAGTCCTGAAATCAAATCCCACTGGTTGACATTAACACTCGTTTGTCTACCTGGCATTTCATTGTCAAAGAATGGAAGACCACATGGCACATTATAAAATTAGATATTTGTTTTTCAAGCATATTCCTAATTTTCTATCCTAAGTTTACTTTTGTGGGAGGTAGTATTTTCTGAGGATGACCCCGGAAGGAGCCCTTCCTTACACCCCTGCAACTTGTGTATGGGGTAAAGTCTTCCTTGTATGACTGGGTTTTGTCTATGTCACCATCAACCTTATCTAGAGTGATACAGATTATCCAGGAGGATGACATGTCAGCAAGTAGGGCTTGAAAAGTGAGATGTAGCAGGAATGAAAAAAGATCAGAAACATGAGAAACATTGTTGGCTTGAAAGATGGAGAGAATGAGTCTTAAGGCTGAAGGGGACCCTAGCTGGAGTCCAGTAAGGAAACGAGGATGTCAGACTTGTGGCCATCTAGAATTGGACTCTGCCCGTGACCTGGAGAACTCAGGGAGAACAGCAGAGCCCAGTTAGGTGGTGCCTTGATTTAGGTCCCATAAGACTCCCAAGCTGAGAACTCAGCTGAGTGGAGTGGGTGTCCAACCCATAGAATTGTGGGATAATATATGGTCATGCTTGGCTGGACCAGGAACTGGAGTGCAGTGGTCCAGCATTTATCCAGCTTGCTTAAAGGCCGTTGGTTCCATCCCCAGGACTACAAAAAGTGTGGGAGGCTGTAGAATTTTTTTTTTTTTTTAGCTAAGTTTGTGGCAATTTGTTGCACATCAAAAGACAGCAAAAGCTGATTTATTTGGGTAACTTGATGAATTTCATAGTTTTGTTTTTTTTTTTTTTTTTGCTCCAGCTCATAATCCACTGAGCTTACTTGCTGTGTGGTGTTGGGTGAATCACTTGTGCTTGAGCCTGTAAAACCTGTCACTCTGGGTTTCTATGGAGAGTAGACTGGACCCTCACGAGCATTTCCTGCAGGCGCTGAGGCAGGCTTCCTCTGTGTGAATGTGACACACTGTCTGCTCAGACACAGGGCCACTGTGTGGCTCAGGCACACTGTAGGTGCTCAGTACTTCTGTGTACCCTTGACTATATGTACAAACTTACTCATCAGATCAAGTTAACATTCATCAAGTATGTATGCTGGGAAATGAATATGTAAAAATTCATAGTCTCTGTCCTCAAGCTGTCCAAAGTGCCTAGGGAAAAAATTATGTGAATGAAGAACTGTAACACAATGTCATTCGAATCTTGGGGCTGAAGTGCCTTCCTACAGAGTCCAAAAGACATGATTTTCCAAATGACAATGAGAAAGGAAGTATTTTGGGGAACATGGGTGCTATAGTTTGCAGCACTTAGGGCTGGGGCAGCTGGTGCCTGAGGTGGGCTGGAGGTGTGCTCCTGGCCGGGGACGGACAGTGCTCCATGACAGTGGGTGTGGAGTATAGCTGCTGGCTTGGGGTGTTCCCAAAAGTTGTTCAGTAATAGAGTGACCTGATTTGGATATTAGAAAGAAAACACCGGTGTGTGGTGCGCTGCAGAGAGGGGATGGAGGGGGATGAAGAGGGACAGGCGGAGCTGGGATAAAGACAGCTGGGAACTCCCAACATTCTGCGACAACCCTCAACGTTCTAGAATGACAGACACGCCAACCAAGGACCTTTATTCACACCGAAGCCCTGGATCCTAACACATCAGGGCAGTATCATTTTTGAAGTGGATGTCTGTCAAGATGGAAAGAAGGGAAGAAACTTCTTGGGCAGATGAAGGCTAGTATGGGTCAGAGTATGGGAACAGACGGGAGCCTGAGTCGACGTACTGAAAGCAGAGATTGCCATCTCCCAGGTAGGTAGGTAGGACAGGAAATGACTCCTTTCCATGTCAGCTTTTGGTTAACAGGACAACATACCCATTATATGCAGCTTAAAAGAAAATGGGTTTATTTTTGTCAGATCTCAGAAATTCAGTCCATGGTGAGTTGACTTCAAGGCAGAAGGAGCGAGGGTACAGCACACGGAAAGGTGCTTACTCAACGGCGGCTGGAAGCAGGGCAGGAGAACGGCGCTGAGGAGGCAGGGACCAGATACAGACTACCCCTCCACACCAAGCCACCGACCCTCAGTCCCCTGGACACACCCAGGGACGGCCTCTAATAATACCACAGGCAGCTCCCAAGCCAATCAAGCTGACACACTAGGCTTCACTACCACATGTCTGTCTAGGTGGGAAACTTCTGGGTGCCGAAGCAGGAGGAAAGGGTGCCTCAGTTCTGAGTGTCATTCAGAAAGAACTCTGCTTGCAGGAAAGCCATCATACACAGTGGTCCGTCTTTCAGAAGTACAGAGCACTGGTTGCAAACGTGCAGCCCTGAATCCAAAATCCAGTGCGTTTGTTAACTTTTGTCTGCTGGCTCTTTCATTATCAACCAGACTTTTGGACACTACCTTTCTGCAGAGCTGGGACTAACTGAGGAAGAATCAACAATCATGTGAGTTCATCAGATACAAATTCAAGACTGTCTTGAGATTGGTTTAAAAACGTTTTTAAAAAGAGTCATGATTTTATTCTTAAAATTAGAACAGAACTTTATTTGTAGAATTGAGTTTTTTTAAAAAAATGGTTTTATACTTTAAAGAATTTAATAAATTTCGACACATTAATCTTGATATACATTTACCATAAAGTATTTTAGAAAACAATGTCAAATAGCTGGTAATCAAAACAAATCGTGTTTGATATTTATATAGAATAACTTTGACACTACAGTAAAAAACTAAAACAAATACCATTTAAATACGCATTTGTAATACAAGTTTGTTAGAGAAAAAGTGAGCTAGAATGATGTGCCTGTGATTTCTAGAAAGGATGATGTCCTGCATCAGGAAACGGCTGTCTCCACGTGAGATTCTGCTCCAAGTGGGACGCGGGCTGGGCTCCTGACTCATTCCAGTCCTCCTTGGGAAAGGCACAGGGTGGTTTGGGCTGTGAGCAGTGCCTGGAAGATGGTCTTATTAACACCAAGCACTGTCTGAGTCACAGGACTGTCTGTGTGGATGCCAGTCAAATGAAAAGAAAGCCTGGTGTTTCTAAAAGTCTGATACCTATGTTATTTAAACAACCATATAAAATCCTGCCTCCATACAAATGTTTTTCATATTCAGTTCTATGTAATGAGGACATTTCCATACCCTGGTCCGTGTTAGCGTGACTGCTGACGTGGAGAAGATGAATTCTGGCGGTGAGGTTGGCATGGTGATACAAACACACACACAGAAATATCAGAATGTACTCAGCATCAGCTATGTCCCCATGTCCTTATATGTTACATACCGCATTCTTTTCAAATGAAGGGGTTCTTCTTTGGGAGTACAGTCAGTGTGGCACCTTCTTTGATGAAAGTTGATGGCCAAGACAAGGACCTGTTAACTGTCATACTTCACAACACACCTGTTGCAGTTCCATCTCTCCAGCTTATAAGAGTTATGTGACAGGAAGGTGAGCCTGATCATGGTCACTTGCCAGATGAGGAAATGGGGGAGCAGAGTGGTTGCCTAAGTTGCCTGCTTCAGTTTGCGCAGCTGGCAGTGACAGGGAGCCACCCGGGGGCTGGTGGAACTGGCAAAGACACTGAGGAAAAGTCCCTTCATCTGTGAATTACTTTGCCTAAACCACACTAGTGACATGGCTTTTGGAAACTAGTTTTGCTACTGTCCTCTGAAACTTCTACCCAGCACGGCTGAGCACGCATTACACTCTATCCCAACAAACTTAAGGCAGGGGCCACAAGGCCTTAGTACAAGCCTCAAGGAGCACTTATACGTATTGAAGGACAGTTGTAACTTGTATTTACAATTATTCCTGTATCACAAAAGATACCATACTGAGCAACAGGTTTAATTCTTCATTCATTCATTCATCCATGCGAGTGTACTGGAACCTAGAATATTTTTCTTAGCTGGGTATAGTGGTGGCGCCGGCCTGTAATTGTAACACTCTGAGGCAGGAGAATCTCAAGTATGAACCCAACCTGGAAACCTAGTAAATTTCTACCTCAAAATAAAAAATGACTGAGCATGTAGCTCAGCATGAAGGCCTGGGTTCAACTCGTAGTACTGAGAAAATAGAAAAGAAAAAGAAAAAAAAGACTATTTTCCTTTACTCTGTTCATCCTTACTGTTTACACATTCACGTACGTATCCGTGAGCTCCTTGAGGATGAGACTGAGCTGGGTTTTCCTGATGCTCGCAGTCCAGCGGACCATGCTGGCAGATGGCAGGCACTCAGGCCACACTGGCTGTGAGCACACACAGTCGTGGAGACTTCAGCCTGGTCACAGCAGGATCCTACCTGCGGTGTTTTGCCCAGTGTTCTGGAATTGTAACAAAACATCACCATTTTCATAGTAAACAGCATTTTTAGAAAGTATAAGAAATGTGGTAACAGATTTAATACAAATAATACGTTTAACTACTCTTTGGTTATTTTTAAACAAATTATGTGTTTTTCTTATGATAAAACAACACTAACAACACAAAATGCAACTACAGAAATATGCTTAATCTGTAAACATAATACTCTGTAAACATACATTTACTACATCATTGTGCAAGTATAAAGAGTGACTAGTAAGAGCAAGTATCATACAATGAACGGCTCTTCACGGCTTACTTGGAAATACTGCTTTGTGGAGCTTTAGTGCCAAGTCTGAAGGAGAGCTTTCTGTAACTACACTGAACCATGGAAAAGTGCCCACTGAGCCAACCTGCGCTTGGAACACACAGGTACGAGGAGGAGGCTAAACTTCTCATCGCTGTGGGCAGGAATTTGCTTCCTGTGTTTAATGAAACACCCTGTTCAGTGAAGCTAGTCATAACAAAAGCCAAACACTTCTCGAGTGAAGGAGTAAATGTTTTCTTCTGGGAATCAAATTAATGGAAAGCACAGTCAGGGTTCTGCCAAATCTGAGCACTAGGGTGCAGTAGACAAGACTGCAAAGCAAAAACTAGCTGCAGGTAGCACTATCTCGTAGTTTATGAGATATTAAAGTATTTTCCCCAAGTTTCAGTTTTCTTTCTCAAAAAAAGCATCAAACTTTTCATGTATGACACTGACACAGATATTTCACAGTCACAAACTCAGTAGTTACAGAAAGCACTGCCTGGCCAACACTGTAAGAGAGGTAAATGTGACAGCAAGCTCACCGTCCCAGGCTCCGGGGACGCTGTCCTACACAGAGATCTCCAGGGACAGGAGGAAGGGACTGTGTACATGTAGCATGTTACTTAAGAGTGAATGAAGGTAGTAGAACTGTCATACTACTTCTTCTCATGTTTTTAATGATATTTTTTTCTAATATCTGGGAAGAATCAGCAGCTGAGTTACAGTTGTCTCTGTAAATTTTTAAGTCACAATTTTGTTTCTAAAACTGTGGCAGTAAAAATTCCATAGATTTGTTATCTGCAGTCTAATCAACTCCGTCAAAGCCCTGAGTATTTTCAATTGCCATCTGAAGTTTATCCCATAGCTCTTCAAATGATTCATAGGGTGGCAAGTCCAAGCGATTAAAGCTGAAAGGACAGAGAGGAACTGGTTAGGAGGGCCAAGGACCACACAAATCCCACCACGGTGTGGTGGTGCTCAGCACAGGTTTGGCCTAGCAGCAGCTGTCACCACCTCTTCGGGTGGTGTCTGCGTCCCGCAGCCCCTCTGGGGTCAGTCCAGACCCACTGGACGGAAGGAACTGAGAGCACAGGGTAGGAAGTTCTATCTTCAGCCAGCTGGACTCTGAGCCCTGGCCCACCTGGGAGAGAAGCAACCAGTCCCGGGTTAGTGTCCCAGGTCCTCTTGGGCTGTCACCAGCACAGCAGGAAGGGCCGGACCTGTGGGTCTGACACTCGCAGGGGAGCACTGGTTTCTGAGGGATGCTTACCAGGTGTGAGCACGAGGTAGCTTGTCTGGGGCTCCCCACTGCTCCACCGTGAATGACTGAGGTCCGTTGGAGCCTGAGCGGAAGAAGAGATTTTCTGGTTCCATTTGTTCCACCCAGGAGCTGCCAGGTTTCTGAAACCCACTTTCTATTACTTAGGACTTAAGACACACAGGGACCTCATCTGCTGTTTTTAAACTGAAAAGAAAGGAAGCTTGCTATATGCCTGCTGACATCCCTGTCAAGCCGTTCAGTGAGAGCCCCTCGCTTGTCACTGACTGTGAGAGTTCTGTCCTCTCCGCCAGCGTGAGACAGACATGATGGGTTTGCTCTCCCTGCACACAGGAGCATTCCTCTATGTGATTCCCTTCCTAGGCTCAAAGACAAAAGGAGTGTCTCCTTTCTTTTTTGAGTCCCACCAAAAACAGCTTTTATTTTTTTCTGGTTATGTGAATAATGTCATTGTAATTACTACAGCAACAGCATAAAACACAATGAAGGCACGGACCTGTGCCTACACCAGCCCTGAATTTCTGCTTGTGCATGTATAGGCACAGAGAGAACTCTGTGCACACAGCCATGTGGCAACTGCATGTTTCTCTCATTACAGATATTTCTAGAAATCAAGTCTTTTTTTTGTCTTCTAGGGTTTTCATTCAGTTTTTCCTTCTTCAATCCTTAGCATCCTCCAACTGCCAGGTAACCTGCTGGCAACCTGTTCTGTACTTCACTTATTATTTACAGTCACATTTAAACATGTGTCTATATAACTGCCAGAAGCAGCACCAGAAAGACTTAATATTCTCAGTACAAAGTTTTCTCAAGAGCGTAACCTTTCACCAATCACAAACAATTAAAATGTCAGTTTTCTTCCCACCACGTTCCATAGCAGGAATCATACTATACAGGTTTCCTTAACCTTTTGGTTCTTTTACCTAAACAACCTACCGTGAAAACTCCAGGTTGACAGATATAAACTTTAACATATTCTTTACTGACTACACAACATTGTACTGTAATACAAACATTTTAAAGCAACTGCTACTTCTTTCTGTAAATACTTCAGAACTTTAATTTATACCGTAGCGGAAATAACACTGGCTCTGTGTGTGGCATGTTTCCATGCAAACCATGCTATCAGTGGACGTGGTGGGGTGAGGCTGTGATGAGCAGGCAGAGATGGGTAGGGACACTTGGCGGCCTGGATCTGCTCTACAAACTCTGGGAAGATAAAGGAAGGGGAATAAAGAGAAACTCTGAACACACAAAGGCTAAGTTTCCAGTCAAGCAAGGCAGGATCCAATTGATTAGTAGTGAAGTAGAGACTGTGCAGAAGTGGCAGCTGCCTGGCAGGTCACAGGCTTCACCAGGAGATGGGTGTGCTCAGGAGATGGCAGCAGGGTCAGAAAGCGCATGGGTAACACTGGCTTCTGTTGGCATTAAAGGTGCAGCTTCCCCATGACCTATACACACCCTGATGACTCTTCTGCTGACCAACTCTAATCTTACTAATATGGCCTCCACAAGCCTAGTCTCCAGACCAACCCTAATCTGTCCAATATGACCTGTACATGCCCTGACACTCGATCTCCATGCCAACTCTAAACTTACTTGTGCGTTAGGTAGAGCTCCAAATCCAGCTACATTTCTGATTAAAGATTTGTTCTCGGTATCTTTAAAAGCAAGTAAATGTTTTTCTCATAAACAGCATATTAACCAATATGAGAAAAATCACTATGATCAGAAATAACACTTCTTTTTACAAGCATATTTGTGTACAAATCTACCAGAAAATAACTTGATGGCATATACAGAATTCCACTTTTTAGAAAACTGCATTAACTGCTCTGAACACCAAGTGAGATATGCAATCTTATTTAGGGTCCTATCATTTCCCATGAGAATGAAGAATAGCTTAGTAAGATATCCGATGCCACAACTCCCACCTCAAAAGAGAAAAGGGTTCCATGATAAAATAAGTTTTGGAAACTCTGCTTTAAATTTTTTTTACAGCCAAGTTTCTGAGTAAGTCCCAAAGAGACCGAGAGCAGCTCTCTCTCAACTGTGGGGGGAAGGTCCACGACCTCCGACAGTGCGGGGAATGGTGGGCAGTCCCAGACCCCACACCTGCTGGCTCTTCCCACACACACATACGCCTAGGATAAACTTTAATTTATTAATATAAGCTAGCCATACTATCAGACTAACCACAATAACCACAATTATAAAATACAGCAATTGTAACAATAATTGGAGTAGGAGCATTGAGAATGTTGTCTGTCTCATAATACCCATTTAAAACCTTTAGACTATTTTCAGACTGTCTGCCTGTAGGTAACTGAAATCACAGTATGCAAAAAATCAGATGGGGAGTATTGCACTCGATTTCTTTGATTTCCAGATGGTTCCACACCAATACTTATTAACTGCTGAACACATGACTAACACCTCACAGGGTATTAAACACAGGGCATTCGGTGACAGAATCTCAGTGGGAAAGGAATTTAAAGTTCAAGAACAGGAAGTACCTAAAGCCACTTTCCAGCTCTCCCCTTCACTATCTGACTAGAACGTGTAAACAGATTTTGGTCTACTTCAGAGTCACGTAGGTATACCAGCTTACATCATCATTTTTTCATCTAAATTAAGTTAAACACACGAGTGTAAATGACAGAAGCCTGAAGATCAACCAGCCATGGGAAAGGCTGTTGGCAGCACTCTATTCTTAAGACCCCATGGGAAATTCTCACCATACAGCTCAGCAAACCCGTTCATAGGCACGCGGGACGTGCCGGTGACAAACTGAAGTAATCTTATCCTTTGTTCTGAATCCATCATTGAAACAGCCTAAACAAGAAAGTAAGATGAAACTTTAGGAAGTATTGTTGGGAAAAATAGAAAATTATCCTGAGAAACATGCTATCACAATTTACAGTACTAATAATCACTTGCTGAATTTGTATCTATGGATGGTTTGTACAGTTCTCACAAGTTTATTTCCAGGGCTTCCCTGCAACTCCCTCAGAAGGAGGAGAGTTCAGTGAAGTACAAACACTTCCTTTCAGTTGTGTCTCATGGGTTTTAAAAAACTACACTTGTCAATATTGCTAAGGGACATCCTATTTTCTCTATATGAAAAATTACAGCAGCCATGCAGGAGTTCCCAAGAATACACCACAGGCTACTACAGATTTTTCTTCCAAGTCCTCAATTTGGTAAGAAACCCAGCGCCATCCCAGTCTGTCTTTGCCACCTACCACATTAGGGATAAGCTTCTCCCTCTTCTCTAAATGTATGTGGAGGCAGGGACCAGGCCCACAGCAGATGGACATGGTGCACAATCAAATGCTGTTCTCACTGGGATCTATATTTCTGTGCACTATTTATATGTAATCCAGTAGCAGAGTTAACCAAGAGTTGACATGAATATAATTCCATAAGTCACAAAGTAATCTGCAAAAACAGAAGTTTTAAATGACCTTCCAGAACCACTGTATGACTTGGTGGCTTGTGCTGTAGCCATTCTTGTATTTGGTGTTTTCCTTCCAGTCCTTCACGTCCACGTCTCCCAATCCGCACATAAGAAGCTAAAAAGTAAGAAACGGAGCAAGTGCCATAAACCAGATAAACAATGGCTAAAACTTCTGTTTTAACTTTAAAAAAAAAACATTTCTCACCTCCAATTCATTTTCATCAAAAATTTTGATAAGATCCTGTGGTATTAGCTCAAAAAATCCCTACAGACAAAAAATGTATTTAAAAACTCAGTTAGTAGGTCAGTGAACACTCCTACACTTAAGGCTAGGAGTTCAGTTCAGAAGCAGAGTGCTTTGCCCAGCATGTGTGAGGTCCTAGGTTCAAATCCCATAACCACCAGAAAAGAAAAAAATAATAAACAAGTGCTCTGACAATAGCCTAATGCCCAAAGGTCAGGGAAGTTTAAATGTCTCATGAGCTTGTATGACAAATAAGTGCAGCCACAGGGACGGGTAGGTGTGTGTGTTGACATGTATGACAGCTTTTTTTTGAAAAAGAGAGAGAGACTCTCTCTCTACAGTCTATAATCTTGAACTCACTATGTAGCCCTGTCTGGCCTTCAACACACAGCAGTTTTCCTGCCTTTGCCTCCTGAGCGCTGTGATTACAGACATATGCCACTACACCCGGCTTATGGGTTGCTGGCTCAAGGTCTTAAGCTTGCTAGGCAAGCACTTTAACTGCTGAGCTATTCTTCCAGCCTTTGTATAAAAGTTTCCAATAAAAAATTTGGGGGGGATAGTACTGGGGATGAAAGCATGGGACTTCACAATGAGCTATTAGTACATACCAGGCCGCCTATTTTTATTTTTGAGCCAGGGTTTCATTAAGCTGCTAAATTGTCCAGGCTGGGCTTGAATATTCAATCCCAATCCTCTTGCCTCAGCCTTCCACACTGCTGAGGTTACAGGTCTGCTCCACCAGGCCTGAATTTCCAGTACGTATTTGATAAGGGAAGAAAGTCACAGAACAATACACATCCTAGCAGCGCTCCTGTTCTTTTGATTTGATGTTCCTTGAGGGGAAGGTGAGGGACGGGGACATCAGGGCCCTGGGTGACAGTGACAGCGCCGCTGGTACTCACTGTTTAGACTTTCTGAACACTCTAACAACAAACATTTATTTGTGGAATATTTCATTAATATAAAAATAGAATGGTTTTACAAAGCAAGTCATAAACTTACTTTTCTCAGTGCAATGAGATTCAATATTTGAGACTTACAGATTGTACTTTGAAATTAGAGAAAAGCAAACAAACAAACCCAAGTACCTCTTTAAAAGCAGCCATTTGCTTCTGGATTCGGTTGACAAATCTCCATTGTATTACAAGACTGAAAATAAAAAATGCATTCTTTTTCACATAAACCCCCCCAAAATTTAAGACATATTTATTCCATTATTACCAGAAAATAAAAATTAGCTGTGTCCGAGACAAAATCTGAATACAAGCAGGTAATACTACATTGCAGTTTTCATGAGAAAAACAACAGAGAGATTCAGAAGAAAGTACAACAAAGTGTCTAAAAAAACACAAAGAAAATACTTACTAAATATATTCCTTTTTGTTCTTGTTAGTGACAACGATTTCTGACCCACTGGTTTTCAACTCATGCTGATGTGTCTAAAATTAAACATAACTTGCTATGTTATTTTAGTGAGACAAATAAAAGTATACATAGTATAGTTTGAACAGACACATGGTGCTTTAAATTAAACCTATTCAATAACTAAAAGTTAAGAAAACTTAAAATATTAGTTTTACTAAAACATGGAATGAGTCAAATGTCAAAAAAAGCACAAATTCTTGCTCAGCGACAGTTTTTATTGCTAGAAAATAAATGTAAAAATAGATCACAAAAACGTGTCAAGTGTATTAATATCTACACTTAATATCTGCTGCACAAATTACATACCGCTTTAACTGAGTATAATTCACAAACCTGTCCAAAGAGTTCTTCATCTATGATAAACCTGAGGTCCAGCTCCATTGGGTCATTTTCAAGAATCCATCGCAGTGAATTGTAATATTCACTGTCCTAGATAGAGAAATTTGCATCTTAAAATCTGTGAGTATTACGACACCTGCACTGACGGTCTGATGGGCTACCTGGGCGTCTTCATCACGCATGCACACATCCTACAGCGGGGCAGGGACCGGGGATGCAAGCGGGAGAACGCACCAAGCATGGCATGGTGGTGCATGTTTGTAATCCCAGCGCTCTGGGAGGCTAAGGCAGAAGGAATAAATTCACACTCAGCCTGGTCAAATCAGTGATTTAGCAAGACCCTGTCTTAAAATAAAAATGAAAAAACAAGGGCAGGCAGTTGCAGTGCTTGCTAACAAGCACAAGGTCTTAGGTTCAATTCCCCAGCACCACAGAAACTAGGCATGGTGATGCATACCTGCAATCCCAGCACTCAGAGGCTGAGGCAAGAGGATTGCTCTGAGTTTGAGGCCAATTTGGGATACATGGTGAGTTTAGGAGCAGCCTGGACTATAGACTGAGACCTTGTCTCAAAATGAATGAATGAATAAAATAAAATAAAGGGCTGAGGCTATCGCTCAATGAAGAGGCTTGCTTGTTCGTTCTCTCTCTCTCTCTCTCTCTCTCTCTCTCTCTCTCTCTCTCTCTCTCTCTCTCTCTCTCTCTCTCTCTCTCCAGAATAACAGGTCTTCACTTAGGAACAAAGAATGGGCGTAAAGGCTCCCAGTGTCTGGGAGAGGGTCCAAGTTGGCTGTCCTGAGTAGGCTTTCATACCTTCCTCAAAGAAAAAAAATACAGAAACTCAACGCAGTCAAATAACTGTGATCTGAATTCCATTATACTGCTGTTAACACGGGTAATGTGTGGGAAAAAGGAACTAAACATGCACTTAGCGCTGAGGAAGGGGTCTTGGAATCCAGGGGTCCCCATAATGTGGGTCCACAAGCTGTTTATCCAGCAGTTCAAGCGCTGATGAGATGACACACTGGTACCTGGGCCTAGTGGTCCTGTGTCTCCACAGGGGCCTCACCCCAAGGTCTTGCCTGCAGACAGCCACGCCAGTAACTTTCGCCATTCATTATAAAAGACCACAATTCAAACACCAGTGCAAAAGATAGAGAACTGGTGTAGAGTGAAGTGTCGTGGGGGAAGGATACTCATGCCTGCAACTTACTTTTCACGTGCAAAGACGGACGGGGTAACAGATGTAGGTATATGACAAAGTGAAAACAGGAAAAAAGCCAACTGCAGGTAGTGCACAGCTATGCGTATTTGATAAAATTCTTTTTAACTGTTGTGCGTTAGAAAATTTTGATAATAAAATGTTGGGGAAGATGTTCATTTATTTTATGAGACACTATAATTTATTATTTTCTATATCCTTAAAGGTAATTCTTCAAAATGTTCAGTTCCCTGTGGAATCACACTTCCTCCAGGTTCTAATAAGACATACCACTGACTCCATATCATGAAGCGTTATTGGCTTGTGTAGCATCATCTTGTAAAATGGCCGGATGAAAAACCCTTCCAAGACAGGAGATACATTTAAAATGATTACTGAAGTAGCAAAGGAAAACATGAGCACAGTTCAATAAAGAAGTTCTGTACTTAATACTAACCATCCAACAGCTTGCCATGATAAACTGCCATCCCAGCTACCCGGCCAATAAACTTGAAGTATGAGAGGTGATCTTCATTACATAATCCAGAATTTGGATTTATCTGGAGGGTATAATTATCCCTGTAAAGACACCCAAATTTAAATGATCCTCTTGATGTTCCACAAAAAAATTAATGTGGCAAATAATTATAAACTTTCTCCCTGGTTTTAGAGCTTTTTACCTCTATTAGAACCACATTTGATCACTGAATTTAATGGTCTTAGTAACAGTAATTTCTGGCTGAGCTGTCGCTCAGCAGCAGTGTGTTTAGCCGGCATGCTGCCAGACCTGAGTTTGATCTCCCCTCAAAAAAACAAATAAAAACCTGCTAAAAGGAGGAAATAATCTAAATATCCAACAACAGAGAGCCATAGAGATGGTATACACAAATGCTAACAGGAAAGAGTCCTGGTGCATAGCGCAGCACAGATGGCCACTGAGGGAGCCACGCTACGTGGCAGGAGAAACACTGCCACCTTGACCGGCAGGAGGCAGCACGCCATCGAACTGGAAGGGGAGCCAACAGTTTAGTGAGTACAGAGTTTAATTTTAGAAAATTTTGGAGATGAAGATTGGTGAGATTTGCCCAATAATGTGAATGTATTTAAAATGCCAGTGAACTATATGCTTAGGATAATTAAAACGTGAATTTTATGTTACACAGATTGTGACACAATTTTAAAAAGGTAATTTATGTGACGTTATAATCTTTCCTAGAACGTTTCAACATACTGTTCCTGTGTACCAAGCCAACCTGTCATGCTACTTTCCAGACTGAATTGCCTTCTTTGTGCATAGAACCATCTAAAGACTCTGAGGCGGGGCTTCGTAGGCATATGCTTGCAACTCAAGCAGGAAGACTGAGGCAGGAAGAACCCTTGCGCCCAAGACTTTGAGGCCAGCTTGGGAAACAAAGTGAGATTCCACCTTTTGATAAATGAGTAAAGGTACTGGGCTGGAGGAATAGCACAGTGTTTAGAGAGCTTACCCAGCAAATAAAAGGCCCTAAGTTCAATTCCCTAGCACCATGTAAATGCAGCATGGTGGTGCACACCTGTAATCCCAGTCCTTGGGCGGCTGAGGCAGGAAGAGTGCTATGAATTTGAGGCCAGCCTAGGCTACACAGTGAGTTTAAGACCAACTCTAACGACAAAGGGAGACCCTGTTACAAAAAAAATAAGGTACTTACGTAGCAGAATATTCAAATAACCCATAATAAGGGTTAAACATTTCTTTAGAGATCAGGAAGAACCATTCTCTGGCAACTCCTCCGTAATCCAGTCCCTTTTCACCATCAAACTCAATCCAGAGTCTGGCCTTAAGGAAGTCGGCTCTCTTGACACCCATAATCCTCCGGTAGGAGTCCTCCAAAACAGTAGCACGGCGAAGTTTCATTTCAAACTTGTTTGGAATGTCATTCTGAAAAGCCAGAGGGAAGACTGTTGATTTAAATCAACTCAACCCACAGACACATTATCTCTCTCCGCAGATGGAACACCCACCACAGCACACCATGGCTGGTCCCTCTCCTCTAAGTGATGCATCCAGCGAGGCACAGTGAGGCCAGCTGCCTCAGTACTCTATCATCGCATCAACAAAGTCAAGCATTTTCTCTGATTCCTAATGGTTCAGACTTTTGTTTTTTTTAAACTGAAGAAGCTGTTACTGGTGATGATACTTCACAGATAGCACTTGCCCTGTGCTGTCTGCTGGAGGCTACCCTGCGAGCCACAGCCCAACCCCAACAAAGCACCAGGGTCCACCTTTCTTCCCTGTGTCTGCCCGGCTTCACCTGCTAGCAGCTGCATATCTGTAGGTGCCCCGGCACTTTTCCTGCACTTTTATGTGCTAACTCATTCATTCTTTTTAACAACACACCAAAGAAGCTAGACCACCACTGTTCCCACCTTATAGATGAAGACACTGAGGAAAGTGGAGGTGAACAAAGACTTAGCTCCTGAGACTTGGCTCTTAACGAATGACACAGCCTCACAGGTCTTTGTACATCTTGTGCTAATGTGATAAAGGCACATAATGATGCCTTGAACAGATCTTATTATAAATTTTACAAAAACATATCTGAATATCTTATTTCTAAGTGCTTCATGCACAACTTTTCAAGTGGAAAGCATTAGGGGAACGTATGCTATCAACATTCTGTCACTTCACTAACAGAAAGAGGTTAGCTCTAAGAAAAAAATCGATTCAACTCAGTATAGAGAAGACAAAAAGTCCTACAGAAACCCATTAACAAACAAGTTTACATCAACAACACAAACATCAAGTAAGAGGTTTCTTCCACTGTTTATGCAATTTAAATAATGGTACAATTCAAGAAAAGCAATTTTTGAAAGTATCTACCAGACAGCTGGTGCAGGAAGGTCATTCACTCCTCGGCCCTGGGCTGCCCCAAGATGAGAGGGGGAAAGCCAAGAATGTGGTACAAGACGAGGATGCCTGCGATCTGGTGTGTCTAAGCGAGGAACATCAGAAATGCAACAAGTTCCGAAGCTCAGAAGAGTAGAGCAACCACTTATGGGCAACGCTCTACAGGAGAGTAAGAGATGGGACTACTGACTGCGCAAGCAGTAATGGAGGAAGCCGCTGGACACTGAAGGAGAGAGAGCAGGCGCTCTCAGCTAAGAGCACAGTCTTGAGCACGATTTCAAAATTAAAAGACTGAAGAGAACAGGGAAAGGAAGGGAAGACAGAGAAGAGATGATGACAGGAGAACAGAGTGGAAAAGGAGGCTAGGACAGAGAGGCAAGGCGGTGCCAGACGAGGATGTCTCCTGGCAGAGGCTGGAAGCAGGAGCTTCCCAGAGACTGGTGGATGGGAGTGAGGGTGACTTTAAGGAGAGATGATGAGATCTGATCAGTTAGAGACTCTCCTCACTCCTGAAAGAGTCCCCAAGAGGGGAGGCAGAGGACGTGTGGAGAGAGGATTTAAAGGAGAACAAGCTACAGCATGTTTTGTGTGTGAACTGGCACGCAGATGCAGGCATGGATTCTGAGCGAGGCCCCAAGGCCAAATCCTGACTCCACCATTCACTAGATGAGAGACAGGGGCAAATGTCTTTATTTATATAGAGGAAATAAGAAAGTCTACCATCATGGCACTGTTTCAAGGCCTAATGACATAACACATCTGAAATGCTTACATCGTATCTGGCCTGTGATAAACGCTGGCCATCAATATTCTTAACTACTGAGAAGTTGGGGTTAGAAAGAAGGAAACTCAATGCTTTCTAATGTTGGTTACCATTTTTTATTTTTGTTTTGGTATTCTGCTATTTTACTGTGGTACATCTAAGAGATTTTAATGTTTAAATCTTGCTTGAGAGCTTCTTAACCTGAGGATGTATATTCTCCAACCCTCCCCATGCCCAGAATCTCTCCTGGAATAACTGTAGGTATCTTCACCTTTCTTTAAATGCTTATGATCTGCCTTGGTTGTATTCTGAGCCATTCCCATACCAAGTCTCTCTCCTAATCACCAATAAGATACAACCTGTGGTCAGGAGCAAGGACTGTGGGGCTAGACCATGCGGTCTGCATCCAACCTTTCCACTCAATGAATGTGGGGCATGATCACATCTCCTAACTGCTCTGTGTCTCATCTGTAAAACAGGGTAACAGTCCCCATCCTTACAGAGTTATTACAGAGATTGAATGAACAATATATGTAATGCACCAAGGAGAAAATCTTGTATCTAGTGAGACTCAACGACCATTACTTGTTCTTGGTATAGTTTCTATATTGTGGGGGCTGATAACAAGGGTCTAGTCCTTGTCTCCTGCTGCCTGGGAAGACATTGACAGTATTCTAATACAATTACAAAGTTGGCAGGACACATGGAGAAGCAAGGAATTTTTCTCCACCAGCACAGCCTCAAAAAGAATAAAAGTATTTACCAGAAAAATGCATCTACAAGGATACAAAACGCCAAAGCCTAGAAGTCAAAAATAAATTTCCACAGTAATTTATAAACATAGTTATTCTTTTAAGACTTTAACAGGTAGGTGCTATTTAATAATTTTACAAGGGCTAAAAAACTATCGCATTTTGTTTCTTTGTTAATATTTGGATGACAATCTGTAGTAGAAGATCCACCATCTCGAATCTCTGGAAAAGCAGTCTTCGAACTTTAGAACCCAAGGAAGAGTAACCCAATATCGCCATCTTGTGGCAGGGTTCCTAAACTACAGGGGAAGAGGAAAGATCAGCGAATTAAATTAGGAAGGCTTTAAAAATGGTCAACACAACAGAAACAAAATAGACCAGCAGTGGTGAACTGAGTTCCAAAAGTACTGAATTATGGTGACGGGAAAAAAAGCAAAATGCACAACCTGATAAGCATAGGAGACAAGCAATGGGCACGTCCCATCCAAGGTAGGATTTATAAATTGCATTAAGCAGACAGATGTGGTGCATGATGCGATTAGGAACAAATGCCCATCACTAGGAAGTAACAAGGCAGCGAAGGACCCAGTCACCTGTACAGTCTGAGATGAGGTAAGAAGACACTATCCTGAGTCTGTGGAGACCAAGTTCCAAAAGCCCATGAGGAAGCACCAGGGTTGGTAAGCCAACTTTCATGCAATTTTCCATATTTAAAGTATCTTAAAAATGAACACAGACATAAAATAATTATGGTCTCTAATGATATATAACTGTTCTTCAAAAAATTAGCTTTTTTCCCCATGAGAAATAAATTATTCACTCCACGCTGTTTCTATATAGAACAAATTCTCTATTACTTCAAAAAAGCATCTCCAATTGATTTTAATTTATAATGCTCATCCCAAGTGCAGATTACAAATATCACTAACCTGCTTCTTCAACTTTCTTCGGAAGAACTCATACTTTCTTTTGTAATCCCTGGAGTAGGGCACTGCCTTTAGTCAGAAATTTTGGAAAAATAAAGAATGGTTATGTTTGTTTTCATTCTGGAAAAATTTTACAATTTACCCTTTGGGTATTTTATAAACATAACTTAAAGACATACAGAGACAGTACTTGGAAATTAAACTTTCATTTTAAGAAAAACAAATACAAAATTTTAAAAATTTAATCTCTCTGTTTAGGATAAAATTGTATCCCATCATCACTATGGCTGTAATTTTCATCATGCAATATTTTGAAATGTAACAGGCCAGAAACGGAAAATTTATTCCAAGCACAGAAATATTAGAAACAAAAATTTCCATCTAGAAAAGACTTTCAAAGTAATTTCTCCATTGAAGAAACAATTTGAAAAATGTACTTTTTCTTTGACCTCCTAGGCTAGTTGTCTTTTTTATTAATTATTTCAAAATACTACACACCAAAATACTAAATAGTAATATAAAAAAGCCCCAAATGTTCAGTTTTACTTATTTTTATGAATTAGAAAACAGACTCTCAATAGAAATGGAAAAAGTAGTTACACGAGGGGATAATGATTTCCTTATGATTAACTTAAGAGTAGTATAATCATATCTTATGGTAACACTTATACTAAATATGGGTGTGTCTTATATAGTGGGCATCCACAACGACTTCTACAAGGGGGTGTGAGGCTCAGCTGCTCTGTGTCCCGGTGCGTTGGTTGAGGACAATCACAACAGTCACACCCCAGCTGGACCCAGTGGCCCAGCACCCCAGCATCTGCACTGCCTGGCCTACTGATGTCTCCCTAGGGATATCCTGTCCGGCAGCAAAGGGATGAGGCCCTATCTATTTCAAATAAATAGCTCCGGTTTGGAGGAGGGCAGCAGAGAGAGGAGAGAACGGCATGTGAGCTGTCCTTGTCCTTTCCACTATGCCCCTGAAGACATTGGCAAGAGCGACTTACCGGTCCAGTTACTGCTACACTCTGCAACCGAGGATCTTCCCACTGTGTTCTTTTTATATCTAAAAAGGAAGGGGGGAAAAGACATTCACTCACATAAAACTCAGTATTACAAGCACATGAAAAAAATAAAAATCTCATTGCACATACTGTGATTTATGTAGAAGATTCTTCCATCGGTGTGTGTTCTCTCTTCCCACCCTGGCTGCAATTAAAAGTGTATTTCAACTATTTTAGAACAGAATTTTAGATGTATAGGTAGAAAACAGCACTGGCTACCTGAACAATTTAACTGCATGTCCCATCACTGGTAGTACCATCAATAACTTGGTATTGCAGTTGCTACAGAACTGCTGTACTGGAAAATACAACTTGCATTTTGGGTAGTAAACAAAATACGGATTGGAGCAGTTCTGTGAACTTACAGGTAAAGGTCCCAGGTCACTGGAAGAGTCAAGGGTGGTCTTTTCTCTCAGGTGAGCAGGAATTGTCAATCTTGGATCTTCCTTTTTAGGTTGAGGAAAGAAACAGAACAACAGATACATATTTTAATGGAAGTCAATGTGTTACAATGTTTTCCAACGGCAATGGATATAATGTTGAAAACATTCTCTATTTTAAAAGGCCATTTATACTCCATTTCCTTAGTCCATGATATAATAGTTTCTCTTTTTTAAAACCCACCATTTTTTGGGTGACACAGTATTAAAAGGAAGATATGGGTCAGCTCCATTTCACACCAACCATGCAGGGTGCTTTCCCTACATTCTGGGAATTCTACTGCTACGTCCAACTTTTCTCCACACAAAAACTGGTGAAAGGTTGGCATATTATCTGGGTCCCCTGTTACTCTACATCCCTGAACATGCTTTCTGTCATCTACTCAGTCAAGTGTTAACTTGTTATTATTTTTCAAGGAGAGAAAAGCAAGCCTGAAAAAGGTTTAAAAATCAATTCAGGTTTTTTAAAAAATAAAACAACTTACTTGGATTAATTTACGTATAGTTTATGTCATCAGACTATTTTAGCCTAATTTAAGCCAAGATGATTCTTTTTTTAATAGCCAGCCAAAATCTTGACATCTATTGCTAATGTTGGTAATTTTTCTATCGGCAATGAACTACAGAATCACTTTAAGAATCACCTTAAAAAGAAAATACTTGTTCTACCTATCCTTGAAGGGCCTTTTGAATAGTAAATGAGATACAGATTCAGAGTGCTTTGGAACTATAAAGCCTCACATATAAAGGCAACAGATTATTACTAAGTATCTTCCTAAACAGTCGTATGAGTGAGCTAAAATCTGGAAATAGTATATATGAACACCCCACAACAACCTAAGACAGTACTGAAAAGAGGTATATGAATATCTTGAACAGATTACCTTACTAAGATAGCATTACTAAGATAGATAACGTTACTAAAATATCAACATGTCTTCCAATGCGCACAAGGGAAGGCAGGCTGCATTAATGAACAGTTAAAGACTAGAAAGAACTGTACATAACAGGTAATTATTGCTATGAATTTATTTTTTTATTTTTTTGTTACCTGGGATTGAACTCTGGGCAAGCACAATGTACTACATGTCTGGCCCATTTTTTATTTTGAGAGAGTCTTGCAGAATTGCTAGGGTGCCTATATTATATTATACAAGATAAAGAGCTTCCTGCCTCAATATCTTAGAGTGGCAACTGCTATGGATTTAAATCCAAGTATATTCAAGTTACCCAGGTGGTGGTTTTGGTGTTGTGGTCAATGAAGAAGGGCCTCCCACTGGGTGCATGCCGGACTTCCCAGCCCTTCGGTAGGAATCCCTGCTCAAAGCCAGGTGTCTGGTTCTCTGGCTGTGTCGAGTCTCTGGCGGGAAGCTGTGGCTGAGGGCCCGTAGACGGACTCTGGCTGGATGGCAGTGGACCGGACTCCATCAGGGCCTAATACATTGATTAAATCATACCGTACAATTTTATACAGAGCTCACAAATGTTTAAATAGAAACCTTAACCGCAAATAGACACTCATCAACATGGCCTAACCACCTGACACTAGGGCATATTATTAATTTCCTTAATATTTTTATAACTTTTTTCTCAATTTTTCCAATAAAGCATTTGATCAATTTTTTATTCTTTTAAATTTTTTCCCCATTTTACTGATATGTATAAGTGCAAAACTTAAGGTTTAAAATGAAGTTGAGCATTTTGTGCACCTACGTATCTTTTCAAGGTGACAAGGACTTTCCTACTCTCCTTCTGCCCCTCCCTCTCTCCCTGCCCTCCCCCCATTTCACTTTGTTTTTCATTTTAAGTTTCATAAGAGTTGTGATCTGGGTTTCTCATATCAGAGAGACCATTTGATGTTTCACCTTCTGCTTCTGACTCACTTCACTAAGCATGATATTCTCAAGTTTCTTCCATTTGCCTGCAAAATCCTCCACGCTGTTGGACTTATATAGATGCACAGTATTCCATTGTGTATAAATACCACAGTTTGTGTATCCATTAGTCTGTTGATGGGTATTTTGATGACTTCCATCTTTTAGTTATTGTTAGTTGTGCTGCTATGAACATGGGTATACATATATCTCTGTTATGTGCTGTTTCGACCTCTTTTGGATATATTCCCAGGAGGGGTGTTGCTGGATTGAAGGGGATTATTTATTTCTAGTCTGCTAAGAGATCTACATACTGCTTTCCAAAGTGGTTGTATGAATTTACAGGTCCACCAGCAGTGCAGGAGGGTTCCTTTCTCCCCAAAGCCTTGTCAGCACTGATCACTATTTGACTTGCTGATCTAGGCCATTCTCTCTGGAGTGAGATGGTATCTTAGCATTGTTCTGATTTGCATTTCTCGTATGGCTGGAGATGTTGAACATCTTTTCATGTATTGATCATTTTTTAAATAATAACTTATGATTTCTTAGCTAACTTTCAAGCAGTAAGATAGCAGTACAAAATCACTTTGTTCTAGGTGGATCTAACGGAAGAATGCATGTCCACAGGCTGGTGTAGTTGCAGCTGCAATCAGAGCTGCAATCAGAGCTGCAGGGCTCGAGGAAGGGCTTCACTCTGTGAGACTCACAGCATGAGGACACCTTGTATAAAACAGTGGGCTCAGATGCTGGATAGACCAAAAAGTTGTATGCAGAAATGGGTTCAAATGTTGAGTAGAAAAGACAGGGAATAAACAGCCACTACAAAACTGGATAGTTGGAGCTGAGCATGTGGCAGAAGCCTGTAATTCCAACACTCTGGGAGGCTAAGGCAAGAGTATTGTAAGTCTGAACCCAGCCTGAGCTATTCAGTCACTCAGAGGGCCCTTCCCTGTCTCAAAATAAAAAAGAAGGAAAAGGGACTGGGAATGTAGCTCTGTGTAAATACCAGATTTAATTACCAGTACTGAAAATAAAAAGGACAACAGAATAGAATATAGTCATATGATAGATCATTAGTAGTTAAAAAGACATACACTCGATCTACATACATAGCATAGACAGGGCTTTACGGCAATGCTGTGCAAAAAAAGACTTAACATCTGCAAAAATTTGAAACAATATTTCTATTGTTCTAAACAATATTTTGCAATATATAGTTCTCCACGTAAGCACATCAGATAGGCTAGAAGAATATGTAACAAATTCAGAATGGCAGTCCCTCTGAGAGTAGGACCAAGAACTTGGCTAAGACGGTTAAGGAAAACCACTTGTTCATGGTAGTATAGTTCGAATGTCAGAAATAGAAGAATTTCTTTCCTTCTTTCTTTCTTTTTCTGGGGGGACAGCATCTTGCTTTGTAGTGCAATCTGGTCCTGAATCACTGTGTAGTCCAGCCTGGACTTGAACTCACTGCAATACTCTTGCATTAGCGTCCTGGATTGAGCTTGGGGCATTGTGCTTCCTAGGCAAGTGATTCAATCACTGAACTATGTCCCCAACCCACAAATATGATAATGTTACATTATCCCCTGCAATTTTCAATATTAAAAGTTCTTGACAAGAAAAATGGCAATGCTTATAAGGAAGTATTCCTAAAGGCATTCACTGCACCCACGGGTGAAATGCCATTCATATGGCTCTCTAATACTAAGCATCAGGATAATCTTCTGGCAAAATAATGATCTTAACTACTCAAATTATAAAATCACCCACTGGTGTAGACTGTTTCCACTATCCTCTTAGTTCCACTCAGACCTGTGTGACACAGTAAGAAGTGGCAACTCATCAAGATGGCAGCTGAGTAACAGTGCTGCACAATGTCTCCTCATCGGCCCAGAAAAAGTGTGTTCAGTGTAGCCAGGACAGAGAGGAGCACCCCCAACAACTGAAAGGAGGCCAGGGGAAGGTCAGAGATTCCAAAGGATCATCGAAAGCAGAGAAAAAAAAAATCCCAGCAGCCCAGGAAGCCGTGGCAGGCCGGCTGCACACGGCTGGAGGCGCAGGCAGCTGCAGATGGAGGAAAGCTTGTGGGGACCTGAACATCTAACAGCTGGGAGAGGACGGAGCACCCCAACAATGGACAGGAGGCTGCGGCGGGTCAGAAATCCTAAAATCACATTGGAAGAGAAGAAAAAAAGCAGCCGACTCAGAGCGGCCCTGAGCTGCCAGCATCCACAGAACAACGACGGAGGAAAGTCTGGAGCCAGAACCTTAGCCTGAGGTCAGCACGGATCCAGAGAAGTGGGAACTGTCGGCAGCTGGCAGCCCCAGCCTCCAAAACACCAACCCGTGGGTAGTGTGTACTACAAACACAGCATGCGCTACCCCTAGAAAAGGCCCCGGGATTCTAGATCAGAACAGGGTTCAGCAGCCATCACAGGCAATGACACAGGGAGGAGAAATTTAAAAAGAAGGAAAAAGAAAAAAAGCCCAAGACTGAACCCTTTAGAGTAAAAGAAAGCTCAGAAGAGCACACCAGGGCTTTGGGGTCACCCTTAAACAGTGCCTAGGAAGAAACTGGCACAAGCGGCAGAGAGGAGAAAAGAGGGGGAAAAGGCTGCTGATCCCCTGAACGGCTCAGAGGCACCTCTGCTCTGAGGATGGAGAGCCCTGCTCTGGGCGAGGGAAGCCAAGACAGACGAAGAGCTGTGCTGAGTGGACCTGGGGGAACAAGACACCTCAAAAGGGGGATCATCACCCTGTTCCTCTGGTACGCAGCAGAGGCTTCTGGTTCACCGCTGCCCTGCACGCCAGAGGCATCTAGGACCAGGAAGTCCATCACCCGTCCATCCCGTGAACCAGAGGCTTCCAGAGGCTTCCAGGGAATTACATCACCCGGTCAATCCTGAGTCCCACAGGCTTCCAGAGGCATCTAGGACTGGGAATTCCATCGCCCTGTCTGTCCCTTGGGCCAGAGGATTCCAGAGGCATCTAGGCCTTCACCAAACCCTTCTTTCCTGCACACCAGAGAGAGCCAGAGATAGCAGAACCATGGGGAAATGTGGTAACAAATCTCCTACAAAAAGACCTGACACCCCAGAAGATAATACCAGGGATACTGAAATTGCAGAATCCAAAGACGAAAATGGCAAAAAGGATGGTAACTTCTGGGCCTGATATTCACTGAATTAAAGCAGGAAATAAAGCAGGAAAAAAAAAAAAACAGACAGTGCAAGAGCTACACCAACACATAGCTAAGCTAAAAGCAAGCCTTGAAAAGCAAACAGAGGAGACCAGAGGAGAAATATACCGGAAGATAATGAAGGTAATACAAGAAATTAGAGAAGAACACAACAGAGATATAGAAAAATTGAACGCAGATATTCAGGAAATGAAAAACACACAGGAAATAATAAGCAACCACATTAAACATCTTCAGAATAGAATGTCAGACCTAGAAAATAAAGTGACTGAGCTGCAACATACAGGCCATGAAGAACACAAAGTAAGTAAGAAAGAGAGTGAATCATTACAACAGCTGATAGATGACTCAAGGAGAAACAACCTCAGAATTATGGGAATCCAGGAGAAGACTGAGGAGAAAACAAGAGGTTTAAAGGACGTGTTTAATGAAATTATGGAAGAAAATTTCCCAAATCTAAGAAAAGAAATGAACATGGAACTACCGCAGGCATATAGAACACCAAACAACTTTGATCAGAAGAGATCCTCATCACGACATATCATCATCAAAATACTAGAAATCCAATACAAAGAAAATAATAAAAGTGGTAAAACAGAAGCTGACCTACAAAGATAAGCCCATCAGGATAACTGCAGACTTCTCAATCCAGACTCTAAAAGCCAGGAGATCATGGAGCAATGTCATTCAAGCACTAAAAGAACATAAATGCCAACCAAGACTGCTATATCCAGCAAAATTATCTTAATTGAAAGGGAGAACCTAAACCTTTCCATGATATAGAAAGCTTAAAGGAATTTGCAGCCACTGAGCCAGTATTGCAGAGAATACTTAAAGGAAACTTAGAAAGTAAAAGAGAGGCCAGCGACACCAATGACCCCAGAGGAAAAACGACAACAGCTAGAGGAAAATGAGCTAGGAAAAAAGTATGTTAGTAGTCAGTGAAATATGATTAAATTAGTTATGAAAGTTAAAAAGGTCTGAAATAACTAAATTTGCCTTCATATCTGTCACTTTAAGTATATATATATATATATATGTGGTATAAATTTAAGTTCATTTAATGTAGCAATGGGATATGGTTTTAACTTTGCTTTATTGTAGCAATTCACTTATTAGGTCACTGATGAAAATTTATCCTAAGAAAACTGATTGATGTAAAGATTATCCACTAAATGTACAAATATGTACCTGCCAGTATTCAGCTAAGGCATTTGAAATTTTTTTCTTCTTTCCCAAATTTACTAGTCTTTTGAACTACATGCTTGTAGTTATTTTCTAATGTGAACTGGTGGGATAAGGCCAGGTTTAAGAATAGCAACAAAGCTATAGCAAAATATAGGAAAAAAAGAACTTTTGGTAAATATCCCAATAAAGGAATTGGCTGGATTCAGAGAAGAGGCAACAAGATTTAACTACTGCGACCCATTCGAGGAATAGGAAGCTGAGTTAGTGTGGTGACTTAAGTGAAGTACTTAGGTGCAGAAGATTAATATGTTAAACACTGTATGGTTTCTCTGACTGGAAAAACCCAGAACACAGACATTCTTTGGAACCACGTGAAGTGATAGCTGGAGTTGGGGTAAGGGATAGGGAGGGGGTGGGAGTGTTAAAAATGGGAAGGGATTGTAAAGTTGATATGATACATATGTGCACAAAATCCCCAAATTCATTGTAAATACCATGTATTACATTTGTATATTAATAAAAATAGTGGGAAGAAAAAAACAAAAACAAAATAAAACGAAAAAGAGGTGGCAACTGGTGTGTAACAGTGTCCCAGCAATGTGACAGGTCAGGTCCTGTAAGAAAACACGTGAGTAGACTGCTGGGCACCTGCACCGTGGGCTTTGTCCAGGTGGTAGTTCTGGAATTGTGATCCACATAATACCACCTTCCTCTTTCGTCCTGTTTTTCTTCCCAACCTGGTGGCAATCCAGATGACGTAGGCAAAAGCTGAAGTGCAGAAAAACAGAAGAAGTACTTATTTAAAAGGACCACATCCTCTCCTTGTTGCTAGTTCTTTAAAACGAACATTTTCTTTCATTTTGAACTAAAACCATTTATTTGCAATAGAATATGAGTAAATGATGTATTTTTAATTTAGTAAAATAAACTTCATTTTTAAATTATACATGATAAAGAGAATAGCATTTTACCTGAGGAAAAAACAGAGTTGAGAATGATAAAACACACATGACACAGGTCCACACACAAGGTCACATGTGATGCTTTAACTCAGATTATATCACTTAAGCTCCATACACATCCCCTCAAGACGACTGACCCTTAGGGCCCATTTAGTCAAAGGGTCCCCTGAGGCTCAAAACCCTGAAGCCGTTTACTAAGATGCACTGTTCGTAAGGAATGGGGCTGAGATTTGAACCACCATAGTTTATCACAGGATCACACTAAGCAATGAGTGCAGCGTTTCCTGGCTTGTTATTCTAAGAGCTGGAGGGGGGTTTCTGTTATATTTTGTTAAAAATAATCATAGAGAAGTCTGGGTATTTACAGGTCTACTCTAAATCACCCTAGGTTAGGCCTTCTTTTTCTCTTTTTGAATCAGGCTGATTCTCTCAAGGCCTGGCCTGGCTCTGGCAAGTCCCTCCCATTGTAAGCACCGTGACCCTAACTTCTCTGGACATAGGAGCTGCAGTTCCTTGACTGACACACTGTTAAGACTAAAGATTGTGGGAGGTATACTTTAAAGATGTTCCCCAGGTGACTAAGTCACGAAGAAGGCGTATCTACAACAGCACAGGATGACTACTGGGACCTGTGGCACGCTAAGGAAAAGAGGCCAGACACAGAAGACCATACTACACAATTTTCTTTCTGTGAGACAAACAGAAAAAGGAGAAGCTGTAGCAGCAGAGAGCAGAAGGGTGGTGACCCAGGCCACATGAAGGCACAGGGACTGCTGCGCCTTGACTGTAGTAAGAACTGTCCAAAGAATGATTTACAAAAGCTTTTAATCACCCATGGGGAAGTGCAGGGATTTTATGATATATACCTCAAGAACACCATAAAACAAAAACCCTAATTGATGTATTGAGAAAAAACAGGAAAAGAAACAGCCTTTCAGGTGTCTAACATGTAAATCACATCTAGATTCTCCGGCTCATCTGGTACACTTAAAATTGTTTCTTGGGCAGACGGCCATCAGTGAGAAATTCAACATTCTCATCATACAGGAGGTATTACCAGGTATGGGGCAGTGACACAGCCTGGCTCTCTGCGGAACCTCTGCTGACAGGGGGCACAAGGCCAGGCCCGAGGGACAGAGGGGTGGGCGTCAGTGTGTCTCCAGCATGGGGTGCGCGTCTCTCAGGACAAGGTCCGCCCTTGATCTGAGGGGTTTGGAATTTCTGCATTCCTATGTTAGAATTTCCATAAAAACAAAAAAAAATCTACTTTTCAAAATTAGTATCTAGCCCAGACTACCACTCAACAATACAACTGGCTAGTGGAAAATACAAGGAGGCTGTGCCAAGGGGAAGCGACTGCCCATTACGGGGGGGGGGGTGTGTGTGTGTGTGTGAGAACTTGGCAGCCAAGGAGAGGTAGGAGGGAGGGCACGGGGAGGCTCCAAGGGCCCAGAGAAGGAAGGGCTGGAAAGGCTGGAAAGGCTGGAATCTAGGAGCTTTAACTTCATTCACAACGTAAGTAGGGGCTACATTAAGAAAAAAAACAGGTTAGCACAACAGGAGGAGGAGCCATTTAAGGGCAAGGGGAACAGACAATGGGTCAAGAGAACAAGTGTGACATTGCTCAGATCAAGGCCACAATGGCGGCTGGGCAAGACCCCACCAAGCAGGAGTGAGGGCTCCGGCCCAAATGACACATGCTTCGTGGGCAGAACAGGGAGGCCGGTGGGTACCGTGAGGGTGCAAAGCTGGGTGGGAAGTGCTGCGATCAGAGCACTGGACACCATAATCCAGCCTGTGTGTGTGTACACGGCCAGCTACTTCCACCTGCACAGGGCCCCACACCCCTAAAAGGTGGAGCCACCACAGTCACTACACAGAAATACTGTCAACTCTTGCATCTTGTCCTGGGTTTCCTCCAAACATGCCACTGAGATCCCAGGTTGGCCCAGCTCCCTGCCACACTGGCACATGCTGTGCTCAGCATCCCCAAAAAACAATCGATGAAAACCGTGCTGAGTTTTATACTTTCCTGATGATCAAGGGGAGGACATACAACTTACAACAGGAAGTGCAGGCTGTTCCTCAAAAGTATAGGCCTGTAAGCTGCCCCTTCTGCTGGAATGATTCTAATAAGAAAACAAACAAAACACCAGACTCAAGTCTCTTGTCCACCTCCACCCAACCTGCTCATTTCCAGCTGACCTCATGCATGGATCCCTGGACCCTACTGCTCTCATCGACATCCCTATTTCTTTATAGGCTTGCCTTTTTTCTTTCTTTTTTTCAATTTCAAGAACTCATCATTTGTCACTGTGACTTCTTCTTCTTTTTTTTGAGACAGGGTCTTGCTCTGTAGCCCAGGTTAGCCTTGAACTCTGCAATCCTCCTGTTTCAGCCACAGTAGTGCTGGCATTACAGGCATACACGATCATGCCCAACTTCTATGGTCTTGGGGAATCGGACTCAGCGCCTTATGCTTGCTATGCTAATGCTCTAACATCTATACTATTCCTCTAGCGGCTGTCACTGTGACTATTACAGCAGTAATTACCCTAACAGGTTTTTCTGCTTTAAGTCTTATTTCTCAAAGTCTACTCTGTATATTACAGCCAGAGTTCTACAGGACAAACTGCGGCCGTTAAGATGCACTGGCTCCTCAGATCTGGCTGCTGGACAGTCCACTGAACTGGCCTCTCCCTCCCCCAGGGATCTTCTGTTTATATGCACTGTTGTTATTCTCTGGAACGTCTTGGTTTTGTACTAAATTATGTGAATTTACAATACAGAGATGTCAAAATGTCCACTGTAACACTGTACGAAAAAAGAATTACAACCTAAAATCTGTCACACAAGGATACTAGAAAGGCACCTATAGCTTATGCCAACATTCTGTGATTATTTTTGCTAACTTTAAAAGCAGTGCCTCAGTGCTTCTGGCATGGCCCACATTGGGGACACCTGTACCGCCAGCGGCGACTGCTACAGCAAGGGTGCTCGCTGTGCCTTTGTGCAGTCACAGCACGTCAGCTCTTATCACGTATTACCGCATACGTGTGTATGATGCTTGTAACATAGAGTTAACACCTCACTCAGATGGAAAAGCAAAGCAGCCCCTGATGCCCGGGACCTGGCCTGGTATTCATATTCAAGGGTCACAAGGAAGTCAGGATGATCCCAAATGGCAGGGCGCAGAGTTGCAGGCCTATAATCCCTGTACTCTGGGTGGCTGAAGCAGGGGGGCTGCATGGTCAAGCCCAGCCTGGGTAGCTTAGTGACTCAGTAATACCTTGTCTCAAGATAAACAATAAAAAAGGTCTGTGGATATAGCTCAGTGGGAAGGTCCTGGATTCATTCCCCGGTACCTGAACACAAACAAACTGTGAATGCTGTCCAAGCACGGAACACGCGGTATCTTGTTGATCTGGTACTGAGTGGCTGCTCTTTCTTGCTAAATCAACACTCTTGCACCCCTACATATGTGAGGTACATGCAGAGCCGGCACTTTTGAGAGAATCCACGGCTGAACAAAGTCCTGCTTCCCTAACCCTCCTCAGAATTATCTACCACAACCCCAAATCCTCTAAATCTTTTCTAACACTCTATTGAAAGTAACCATGGTGTATGTTTTTCCTTAGGAGATTAATAATAAACGGGACTGTTCAATGACAGTATGTTGCTGGTGGATTCTGGCAGGAGGTGTGGCAGACTGGACACTTAAGACTCCAGTGACCACTGGAATTATTTGCTTCAGGCTATCACTAGGGATATCTGAAAAACGACCCTGCTATAAATCCCCCAGGTCACTAACCTGAAATTACATAGCAGTTAAGAAAGAAGTCTGTAGAAAAGTTGTTGGCTGAAATAAGATTCATAACATAAAACCCTGAAGCCGTAACAGAACCTAAGAGTTCTTACCGAGCTGGACGCTGACTGGCTGGAAACTGAACTTCCACTAACAGTGAGTCTAGCACTCAGGTCCTCCGCGAGATGAGCCTGATCACCTAGGCGACTTGGTGGGGGAGGGAGGGCCTGCCCACTATACACCATGGTTTCATCTTCTCTTATAATTTCCCAGCTCTGAAATGAAGAGAACCAGCATGAGCCCATGGGCCTCATCTCCTGCTGCTAACACACACTGTGCCCCTACTGTGGGTGAGCAGCAGGAATCTGGGCCTACCTCAGGAGACTCCCGGCTGTCGGAGCTTTCTGTCTCCTCGGAGATCTGCCGTCTGGTGGTGAAAGCGCGCTGTGCTTGCAGCTGGATGTCACAGCCCTCAGCACCTGTGAGGTCATCCCTGCATGCAGATTGTTATGGTGATAATCAAATATTGTACAGTCACTTAAAAATATTTATATTAGGTCGAAATTTCTTTTACGGCCAAAGGCTATTTCAACATGCACAGATTAAATTGTGAGTACACTGACACCTTCAGAGTAACTTCCAGAAAATGTGTAACATGTCTGATACTTTAGTTACTGTGTCTAGGATATTGTCTGGTACATACACTCAAAAATACTTGTTGAATGAATACCAGAGAATTTCATAAACAGTTTCATTATATCCCTTCACTAGGTTGTCACTCTAAACTCATGATTTAGTTACTAAACCTCAGTCATTTGTAAGTTTGATTACTCCAGTTATATGAATTTAATATAACCAGACTACCATATCAAGCATTTCATTACAATATCTAATATAAAATTATTAATTCATTTAATATCATATAAGCCTAGGCTAGTAACAAGACTCTTTTAATTTCCATTTTACTTTGAGAAAGAGTTCTACTCCATAGCCTGGGCTAGGCTGAAACTCATGATCTTCCTGCCTCAGTCTCCTAAATTGCTGGGACTAGAGGTATAACCCAATATGTGAAACTTTTAAAAACTATATTATCTTTTAAATTGACCAATGATGGACTAAAGGAATGGCATAGCAATTAAAGGGCTTGCCAGCAAGTGCAAGGCCCTGAGTTGATTCCCCAGCACTACAAAAAGCCCTGCGTGGTGGCACATACCTATAATTCCAGCACCTGAGAGGCAGAGGCAGGAGGACTGTTGTGAGTCCAACCAGCCTGAGCTACATACAGAGTTCAGGACCAGTATGGGTTACAGAGTGAGACTCTGTCTCAAAAAAAAAAAAAAAAGAGAGAAAAATTGACAGATGATGACTGCCTATACCGTATTTTAGAGGTCTTAGTTGATGTTTTAATACACGTGTGCATGATTAATAATCAAATCAGAATATTTATCACCTCATATACTTATCATTTCTTTGTGGGCAAGAAAATCTCTTCTAGGTGTTTTGAATATAATGTTATTAACCAGTTACTCTCTTGTGCCACATATCACCAAAACTCAAAACATCTCTCCTTATGGAATCTCACCCTTCTGCTAACTATCCCTACTACCTATGAAGACCAGCTTTTACTATTCTGGTAAAAACAGAACTGTGATAGATGGCTCTAAGGGAAGGTTTCAGATTTTTTTCCTCTAAGTATGGACTTTTATTATCAGAAAATGACATCAATCATGGTGAAAGAAACAGGGTTCTGCTCAAGCTAAGCTGGCCACGATACTGAGCATGCAAGAAAAATCTGCAGAATTTGCTGTCTTAATTCTGCAATCTGTTATTTTACAGGTATCAATGCCACTTTGCCACGAAGAACTCAGAACACTGATTTACTCTGAGGGATTTGAGAACAGAAACAAAAACCTATGAAAATGCCTGGGATATTTCAGATTCCAAAAACTAGGTTGTTAACGGACAAATAAAAAAATGTAAATATCCATTAAGTGGCAGGAGACTAAAGAAGGCCAGTTTATACTATATGAAAGCAGAAATAAAGGGGAATTTAAAAATAAAGGGGGACAGACCATAGCCCAGTGGATAAAACACTTGTCTAGTATGCACAAGACCTCAGAATGATGCCCCAGCACCACATTAAGAAGAAAAATACTGGTTGTGTTGCCGCACACTTGTAGTCCCAGCACTCAGGAGTGTGAGGCAGCAGGAGAACTGCTGTGAATTCGAGGTCAGCCTGGGCTATGCAGTGAGATCAGGACCAGCCTGGACTATCGAATGAGACCCTGTTTCAAAAATATAATAAAAATAAAAACAAACAAAGATAAATTGGGAAATGTATATAAAGTCTGACCATGATAAAAATGTCACTGAAGAGAACTGAGTTAGGATACGTCAGAAGCTGTCTGTCTTTGATTTGTGTAAGGTATGTGTAGAATGGCCAGATTGGAAAATGAGTGTTCTAACATAAGATATTTGTTAGTTGGTCTCCCTTTTTATCTACATATATTCCATATATTAAAAATAAGGTACTGTAGAAAATATATTTAAAAAAACTGTAAAATTCCTAAGATATTTTAAATAAATTTCAAAAAAGTATCATTTTTGGTTATGTAATTAGTAATTTATTAAAATCAGGTCAATTAAAAAGGTGGTATCTATGATTCAAATTAATTTCATTATTATGAAATCAGGCTTTAAAATCTGTATCAATGTCTTATAGCATTTTTTAAGACCTAGACCATGAAATCCTGCTCTTCTGCTGAGCGTGGTGGTGTACACCTGTAACCTCAATACTCTGGGAGGCTAACGCAGGAGGATTATGAATTTGAGCCTAACCTGGGCAACTTAGCAAGACTCTGTCTCAAGATGAGAAAAAAAAAAATGGCTGGGGATATATGTCACTGGAAGGTACTGGGCTCAATCTTCAGCACTGAAAAGAAAAAATCCTGGCTACCTTATAGTCTGTGGATCCCTGTGCCCCTACCAATCCACCTGAGACATGAGTTCAAATGCCACTAGTAGTCAGGATATATATAGATCACACACGGGCAAGCCACTGGCACATACTGGGGAGAAGGTCTTTTCCACTGTGTCCTCCTAGACTCGTGGTTTACGTAGTAGGTCCTCCCCAGGATGTCCTGCCGCTCCTCCCACCCTGGAGGAAGAGGAGGAGGCTCCTGCTGCTGGCACATATGGGGCACAGCATCTGGTTGGTCCACAACAACCCAGCCTGGCTGGAAAGAAGAATGACAACAGCGACATATATGCTTGATTCTGAAAATGTATAAATTATAGGCTACAGAAAATTTACAAATAGTTAGCACATTCAGTTCGAGAAATTATACTGATAAATTAGCAAGCCTCAACATTTAAGTCCATAAGATGACTATTTTATGATAATGAAGACTTTATTTTACAAAATAAGCAAATAATGTGAAGCTGGAAAGCACTGACAAACCAAAAAGCATCAATAAAACTAGGATAATCTTTGGCTATTCTCCAAACTACAAGCAATGAAATAAAGGACAGAGACGGTGTCTGCTGGTCACCGTCTCCCTCAGAGGAAAGCACTTTGCTTGTGGTGGAAAGTAACGCTACCTGAGACATGAGAAGAATCATCAGGTAGTGATCCTACCGTGAGTGACACGACGGAAAAGGGCAAGCAGAAACTGAAAAACCATGCTGGCTTTCTGGTCTGAGTTTTCTTTTCTGCTCGCCTGAGGAAAGACCTTTTGGTCACGTCATAGAGCAGACAAAGGGAGAAAGATGAGGGAACAAATGTACAGTACATACAGGAACAAAACATATATAATGCCTTACCTAGGGTAGAATAAGCAACTACAAAGGGTAACAACAGTTAAAGACACGTTTTTCATACGAGAAAGCTTGGAACGGAGAAGGCAGCAAGCAACGTGTCTTATTACTAGATCCTAATGTGGTCAGGAAAGCATTAGAAATTGAAGTGGCAAAGAAAAATTCAGGACACTCCAAAATGGTTGCAGAAGACCTCAACAAATGGAGACATAGTATCATCTTGTCTAGGAAGAACAGATCTCACAAGTGTCAATTTTTCTAAGTTAATCTACAGATTTCCTAAGATGAGGATAAAGTGACATCACAGGTATTCTAAAATATGAAGCCAAGCCAATTGCCAAATTCCAACAGATATTCAAACTAGAATTAGCAACCAGCATCATTCTAAAAATGAAGTAGAATGAGTAGATAGATGTGTGCTGTCAGAGGAAACACTGTAAACCACCACATTTGAAACCTGACCTACTGTGGCAAGCGGGCAATCCCAGCCATCTGGGAGGCTGAGCCAGGAAGTCTGCAAGTTCGAGCTCAGCTTGGACAACGGGTGATTTACGGAGTCCCATCTTAAAATAAAAAAGGGCTGAGAATGTAGTTCAGTGTGAAGGTCCTGTGTTCAATACTCCCACCACCACAAAAACAATACAAAGAACAACAACCAAACCAAAAATTATCGCAGTCAGCTACGCAGCATGGGTGCACGCCACGACAGATGGCTCTGAAGAGTCAGAGTCAATTTCCAGACATTTAGCCTGAGACAGGGGCATCTCAAATCCATGGGAGATAGGCTGACTGCGAAGCTACTAAAACGGGTTCTGACTAAGACAACACAAGTTTCATCTGCCTCCCTACCTCATACCTTATTCCAGGGTAAGTTACAGGTTGAGAAATATTTATTTAACTTTATTTTTTGAGATGGGGTCCTGCTCTGTTTCCCAGACTGGCCTCAAATCCCTGGGTTCAAGCAGTCCTCCTGCCTCAGCCTACAGAGTACCTGCCACTATGTCTAACTCATTTTATTTTAAAATAACTTTTTTATTTTTTTTGTAGTACGTGGACTGAACTGAAGGGCTCTGCACTGAGCAACACCTCTAGACTTTTTGTGTTCTGAGACAGTGTCTCACTAAGTTGCTAAACTGCCCACATGGGACTTAAACTTGAGATTCTCCTGCCACAGCCTCCCAGAGTTCTGTGAGCATGCTAGTGAGCATAGGCTAGATTAAGCAATATGTAGCTGTTAGAGTAGACTCAAAAAATACTAGAACTTTGGGGAACTTAGAAAACACATTCCAAAAGTGAAAAGCTATTAAATATGGCATCAACTCCAGAGGTCATAAAAGAATATTTGTATGTAGGTCTGACTAAAAACCCCCAAAATGTGTACATGGTAAAAATGACTAAGTTAAAGAAAAAAAATAAAACAAATCAAACAACAAACAAATGACAAATGGGAAAATATTTTTGGTATTACGTAGAGACGAGGAGCAATTTCTTTGGTGTGCACAGTGTGTGCTGGGCCTGGGGCTGCACGTGAGTAACTGCCCCAGGCAGCTCGGAAGTGGACGGGGACTTCTCTGTCCAAAGGTGGGACTTCTATGAAGGTGGGAATCCAGCGAGAAGGCTGGGAAGGCACAGCACAGACTGCCCAGCTGGCTGCTGACTGGCTGGCACTGGGCAAAGGGAAGGCCATGGGTGAAGGCAAGGAGGGGCCCAGCATTCCCCGAGGAAAAGGATCCGCACAGCAACAAGGCCGACTTCCTGTTGTTCTTCCGCTTCTCTATTTTGTTCTTTTTACTTCTTCCATGGGAACCAATCCCACTTTTCTTCCTATCGCCCAAGTCCCACCCTCACCCTTCCCTTTGAACTCTCCCTTTGTTTCTCGATTTGTGTTCACTTTTCTTCTCTTCTCCCCCTGCCCTTACATGGTCACAAACAATCATAATACAGCACTGGCTAACCCTAAAACTAGCCTTGCACGTACAGAGTCCAATTTCATTTCCCTAGTCTCAATTTCTTTTTCTTTTTTTTTTGCACTTTCTAGATAAATTTTTATTTATTTTTCCTTTCCCCCTATTTCAGCTAATACATATATGTATGTATAATATTTGCAATACATAATGGCTACAATAAGCTTGAGTATTTTGTGCACATATATATGTCACATCAACATTACAGTCCCTTCCTCTCCCCAAGCCCCCTAATTCCCACCATAACATCCATTTGGTTCTACAGAATGCCTGTACTCTGGATTTCTCACAAGAAAACATGTGATGCTTAAGATATTTAATGTTCTGCCTCTCACTCACTTCCCCACTCAGATCACCACTCCTTGGCACAGCTTCCCACCTCTGGAATGGGCTGCAGTGCCGTATCTTGATGTCACTTCTCTGGGTCCAGCAGAGCCATTTACTGGGACAATGTACCAAAAGTTCTTTTTCTTTTTTCTTGTTATCTTACTATGGTTTTTGTTAAAATTTTTAAACATGGCCTCACCCAGCAGTCCACATAAGAAAGGAACTATAACAATGGAATTCATAGGCTAGAAAATGTGAGAAAGAACAAGAGAAGTTATACTTCAAATTCCTTAGCTGGGAGCTAAAAAGTAAATGTGTGTACATTCAAAAGACAGTCAGGTTATCAACTGCATCCATCAGTTTTCTTAGGCTAAACTTACATCGAAGACCAAATAAATGAACTGCTACATTAAATGAACTTAAGTCTAGATCACAAAAGTATATTATACATAAATGAATAGCATACTTAAGTTATACAACAGCATACTTAAGTTATTTCAGATTTTTTAAAGAGTTCTTTCTCAGTGAGGAACAGGCAGAAACAAGATCATTATTACAAATGTATTTGCAGAGCATGAAACTGAAAAATTCTAGAGTCACAGATTGAACTAACAGCCAAGTTCTCAGCCAATGGACTAAGGATACATGGTCTTTTATCTTTACCATTCAATAACAGCTTCAGCAAAAAGACCCCAAAGAACCACTTATTTATAAACTCTTACTGTTTTTAAAAATGAAAGTATTCCAAATCAAAACCATTGCCTTCTGCCACTCCAACGCCAGCTAAGTATCTATACAAACATACACATCAAAAAATTTCAGATTAGGATTTTATATCAATTCCTCATGGTGAATATAATCATGTTTTGCAAACTAATATACTAATATAATTAATAATAAGGGAGGAAGTTTCAAAGATTTTGTGGAAAAGCTGGTACTGTTTTAATGCGATACCACTCAAATACTGAAATGATTGATGTCTCTCTCTCTCTTTCTTTCTTTCTGAAACAGGATCTCGCTCTGTATCCCAGACTGGTCCTGAACTCACAATGGCCTTGGACTCATGGCAGTCCTCCTATCTCAGCTCCCTGAGTGCTGGGATTACAGGCATGCACTATCATGCCTGGCTTATGTGGTGTTAGGGAAATCGAACTTGGGTACTTAGCACTTGACTTAGCACTTTGTAGTCAAGTGCTTTAACCACTGAGCCATTCCTCCAGTCCCTTGTTACACTTTTTCTTTAGATGTTTCTTCTCCTCTATGTTCTTTGGTACTGCTTGTCTGTCTGTCTTTCCCTAAGATTCCTTCAAGTATGTTCTGTAATACTGGGCTAGTAGCCCCAAATTCCTTCAGGGATTCTTGGTCATGAAAAGTTTTTACCTCCCCTTCAATTTTCAGGGTTAATTTTGCTGGACACAACAACCTGAGCTGACACTTGTCTTTTAAAGCTTAAATGATTTTGCTCTAGGCTCTCCTGCCCTTTAAAGTTTGCAATGAGAAATCTGGGGTAATTCGAATGGGTTTGCCTTGGTAAAATAATGACTTTTTCTCTCACCACTTTTAATATCTCTTTATGTTGTATTTTTGAGGTTGTGATTATGATATGTCATGGTGAGTCTCGTTGCTGGCTGAGGCTATTTGGTGTCCTTTAAGCTTCTTACACGTGAAAGTTAATTTCTTTTCCTAGATTTGGGAAATTTTCTTGCATAATTTCAGTGACTAAATTCTTTATACCTTCAGTGCTGTCTTCTGCTCCTTCTCCCACACCCATAACTCTGAAGTTGGTTCTCTCTGAATCATCCATCAGCTGCTGTATGCTGCTACTTTGCTTAATTGTAACTTTGGAGTTGTATTTAATTATAGCATTTGTTTCTTCAGCCTAAGACTACATTTTCAGGGGTCATTTCAATAGTTTGTTTCCTCAGCCTTGTCTTCAAGGTCTGAAATTCTGTTCTCACAATCTTGAAGTTGGCTTCCCCTGCTTTCACATGTATTTTTCATATCCTAAATTTCAACTAGACTTCTTTGAGTTCTGTGCTTGAAGTAGGCTGTGAGGGAAGACTTACCAGTCTGATGGCCTTTCAAGTGCCATGACCACGTCCAGGCCCCTCAGCAAAGCTTTCTTGCCTATCCTGCTTCCCACCCATGAGAGCAGGGCGCTCCACCCTCAGAAGCGCTCCCACTACCATCCAAGCCATTCAGGGAGTTAGCGGCCTTTTTCTCCTCTCCACAACTGTCTCCTGTGCCAGTTTCTTCCCAGGCACTGGTTAAGAGTGACCCCTCCCAAAATCCTGATGTGCTCTTCTGAGCCTTCTTTAACTTTAAACAGTTCAGTCTCAGTCTCTTCTCTAAAAATGGCTCCTGTCTACATCACCACCCACAATGGCTGCTGAGCACTGCTTCTGGTCTAGGCTCCTGAAGGCCTCTTCTAGGGAAGGCTTGCAGTGTGTTCGCAGTCTGCACACTACATTTTTGGAGGCTGGGGCTACCAGCTGCTGTCAATTTGTGCATCTCCAGGATCCGGGCGTTCCTCTGATTTTGGATGCTGGAGGCTCCAGGCCTCTGGGGTTTCTGATGTGTCTACAGGATTTCTAACCTTCCTATGGCCTCCTAATCACTATTGTTGGGGTGCTCGTTCCTCTTCTAACTCAAGTGAATGGGCAGCTTTTAATTATATGCTCTACTTTTTAAGTGAGTCCATGAGGAGACATTGTGCTGTCATGTTACTTGGCTACCATCCTGCCTGGAAGTCCTCCCTGGGCTCAACTGCTAAAGAACATAAGCTGATTTTTTGCATTTCACTCTTTAGAAAGAAAAATTAACTGACGATTTCTTTGTTGAACATGGCCATTTTTACTTTCCTGTAAGTTTAAAGTTAACTTATTAAATAAAAGGAATCTGACCACTATTAAAATATTCAAAGATGGAAAAATAGTACCAAATATATTTTTTTAATAATTCTAGCCTGTGGGAGGCTGAGACAGGAGGATTGCAGTCCAAGGCTAGCCTGGGCTCCATAGTGAGTTCAGGACCAGCCTGGACTGCAGAGCAAGAATCTGTTTCAAAAATTAAAAAAACTTCTTTAAAAAGTAGGATTTCAGTCATGCATGCTGGCACAGACCTATGATGCCAACTCTCTAGGAGGTTGAGGCAGAAGAATCACAAGTTCAAGTCCAGCCCGAGCAACTTAGTGAAATCTTGTCTCAAAATCAAAAATAAACGTGGCCTGGGGATGTATTGACAGCTCAGTGTGAAGGCCTTGGTTCCCCCGTACTGCAAAAAACAAAAGCCCATAACCTCCACAAAAAACTCAAAACGTAAGTCTTCCTCTTAGGTATCTGCTTTATTTTACTGAAGTAAATTCAAGAAAATGAAATAAAAAAGTAATTAGGGCCTTAAAAAAACTTGCTTCAAATTTGAGGGAGTAGAGTTTTGTACACTTAAATACCATTTCACTTTCAGGTAAATTCCTACTAAACATTTATCATCTACTATTCTTTATTTTTTATTTTTATTCTTTATTCTTTATTTTTTATTTTTATTTTTTTAAGAATCAATGCATGTTAGAAAGCTTATCTATGCTTGCCTGCAACTCATGTAGAGAAACAGCCAGGAAGAAAGTATTCAGGGCCACAGAAAACACTATGTTAATCTTGCAAAACACACACAACTGACCTCCAAATTGCCAAGAGCACAAAATCAAATGTCACATAATGACCTGTTAGAGCCACAATTTACTATGGAATACAAACTATCCACAAGTGAGCCTCTTTTCTATGACTGCTTTCTTCAACTAGTAAAAATTCATATGTACACTTATACACTTGATGTCAGGCAAGATTTCTAGGGTCATAACTACACAGAAGATAAATATGCAGAGATTTATCTTGTTGTGGTTAGGATCTGGAGTGTCCCCCAAAAGCCTCATGTATTTTAATGTAACGGATTGTCTATGGAGCCATGTTATGTTGGTGGATTGGGGTCTGGCCTAGAGGGGTTGGACTGCAGTTGTTGGGATTAGGGGCCTGTGACTTAAGACTAAAGGCTTGTGAGTTAAGACTGAGGGTGTGTAGTGGCCACACCTTCAACACCCAGATGCAGGAGAGACCAAGACTGGGATTTGGATGAGTCTCGATGAGTCTCACTTGCCTGTCTGTGTGTGATGTCCTGAGAAGCTGCTCCAGCTCTCTCTCTGCCATGTACTTCAATTGCTGCCGGTCGCCCCTGAATGGACTGTGACCATCTGAAACTGTGAGCTAAAATAAACCTTTCCTTTCCTAAATTTGTGCATGGCAGGTATTGAGTCACAGCAACGAAAAAGTAACTGAGACACATCTGTCTGAATTCCCAGGGACTCGCATAAGTAAACCCCTTCATGCTTATATCTCCTGAAATTGCAAGGCTCATTCTGAGGGAACTTAAACGCTGAGGCCCTAACCCACAAAATAAAGTGAAGTTGCTCTGCTAGCAGAACAGAGCTGGGAATGGGTCCAGGATCCATGAATGTGGGCAAAGCGGGGAACATTTTTTGTCTTTACAGTAGATTTTTTTCATTTCACACATAATTCCAATATGCAAGATACTCTGTGTACCAAAATGCCAGACAGAGAGAAAATCCTACCCAATAAATAGCTCAAAAGTTTATAAAAAATATTATATAATAAGCCACAGAAAAACAAAGAGGAAGAAAAGGTAATGAATGTCAGACATGATGACGCTGGCATGTAATCCCAGCACTCTGGGAGACTGAGACAGGAGCACTGCAAGTTTGAGCCTAGTTTGGGCAACTTGTGAGATCTTGTTACAAACAAAACAAAAATAAACAAAAAGTAGTCTGGGGATGTAGTTCATAGACTTGTTCTTTGATCAACAAACTAGGGGATTCACACATACTCCATGATGTGAAGAACAAAAGTATTTTTTCTATTAGACCTTTGCTTTGCAAAGCAAAATCTCACTAATGGACTCAAAACATTCCCAGAGAGATTTGCTGCGAAGTTACCACCTGCTCTAGAGCTTTCTTCCTGGTGACAACCCTTGGTGGTGATGGTAGTGGGGTCCTTAGGCTTCACAGGTCTTCTGGAGACAACAGAGACTCAGTCTAAGAGAGAAGACTGCGGAGGAGGGCACAGGCAGTGAGCTCTCCAGAGCAGGGAGGCTTCATACACCAGGCTTGCAGGACACGCTGCTGATAAATGACACCACTTTTGGATGAGGATCTGTTTCTCACAAGGGACCTCAGGGAGCAAGAACTCCTTTCCAAGTGTGAGGTGTTTTACTGGAAGGCATCCTAGAGACTTATGGGTGCACTCCTGTCGCTTTGCAAACGTACACCTGACCCAGTGAGGGCGGGTTTCTCCCACCTGTGTCAGCTGGCCACCAGGTCCCAGTCCCAAACATTTCCTCTCTAAGGATACCTTTTATGCCTCTTCACTCACCAAGACTCACAGAGCTCTACCACACTCCTGACTCACTCACTTGACTCCTCTATCTTGTCCATGAACACTGTTACATTCTACTTACTTTGAGTAAATATTTTTTTTTATTAACCCACCTGAATCCCCCACTCCCACTTTACCACCCTTTTTCTTTAAGATCTACTGCCATGGGAGGAAAAATAAAAGGGATTATATGCCTTAAAAGAGTTCCTTATTAGTGGAGAATCCTCAAAACATTTACAGGTCTAACTTAAAAATTTTAAATGGTGCTCTTGACTTAAAACATGACAGGGTTTTAGACAATTCTGAAGCACTAGGCACACCTATTGACTCAGTTAAAACAGCCTCTTTCATTTATAAGCGCTGTATTCTTTACTTTCCAAACTTCAAGAAGGCCACAAATAATAACCACTAATTTCACAGAAATAATCAGAGAGGAAAAAAGATTGAGAGTGAACATTTGGGTAAAATAAATTTCTAGGTAAATAATTTATTACATGTATGAAGTCATTGAATAATGTTAATTTTCTTCAGAGTACATTCAGAAAGGTACTTTCTTTGCAGTTTAACCAAATATTTATAAAATCTCACCTCTAATTCCTCAGCCTGTTCTGCATTATCTTCTGAGCCACGGGTTTTAGGCAAATAAGTCATTTTTAATCTCAGATAACCTTTAACTCTTGATTTGTGACTGTAGGAAAGAAAATAATTATTCACAAACTATGACACTATGAAGAAAAGCATTAATTTAGTAAGTTTACTGAGCAGCTACTAGCTATTAGGGGATTTATTAAAGATTCAGAGACAAGTCCCAGGGCAGAAGACACTTAGGGAAAGACACAGGTGGTGAAGGAAAAGGAAACAAAAACAACAAATAACTGGTGTGCTATAAATAAGGTGCCAGGGAGTTTAAGTGGAAGATCGGAGCAAAGCTCCAAGAGGGGCTGTCACCACAGCTGGGCGAGAGGACGGGGAGGATTCTGACCTGTAGCAGGCAGGAGGGGAATGCCAGGAAGACAAAACAGACAAGGAGACACAAGAAAACACGGGCTGCCATGTCGGAAAGGATGCGCTGCATCTGGCTGGATTATGAACCATAAAGGGGAATGTGGGAAGTGGGGAAGGTCCAGACGGTGAGGTCACAACAAACAGAATTTCAACCTTATTTTACATAGGTTGGGAAGCCATGAGAATTTCTGAGATAAAGAAAGGTATCCTCAGAGGTTAGCTCTAGGAATACTAATCCTGTCATATTGCACATGACAAGAGAGCTGAGAACACAGCTTGATGTATCAGAAACATGCACCTGCCTCCGGCTGCTGTTCAAAGTCGCCATAAGTTAGTTAACCTCATCTGTCTCCATACAGTGTTTGTTCATTTGTCCCTTTGTCCCTCCCTCCCTCCCTTCCTGTTTCTTTTCTTTGTCTATGGTACAGGGGATTGAACCCAAGGCCTTCACACTAAGCTACATCTCAATTCTCTTTTATTTTTATTTTGAAACAGAGTCTTACCAAGTTGCTAGCGGCTCAGGTTGGGCCCAAACCTGTGATCCTCCTGCCACAGCCTCCCCATGTGCTGATTACAGGTCTATGTCTCCTGGCATATGCCAGATTATTTCTTTTGAATAACAGGTTACTCAGACTAAAAGCTTATGTCCACTACAGTCATATTTTAAATCATTTTCTAACTTTGATTTTCATAAGTTTCTAGGGCAGGTCTATCTATTCTATTGCACCTATCAATTTCAGCATCCTAAAGGTGACTTAAGAAATGCTTGCTCCTGGCTTTCTGTACAGTTTTTCTGTAGAGTAAATACAAGGATCTTTATTTAGAAAAGAAAGGACAGAGGGGTAGAAGCTCCAGCTATTTGGGAGGCATCCCAAGTGGACTGCCCCTCTATACAGTTTTTTTTTTTTTGGGGGGGTGGTTCTTGGTAATTTTTTACAGATACCAGTTATGTAACCAATTATCCTCTTTCTAGACAAAAAAGTTCTAACTTTTTATTTCATCCTCAAGAAATTATCTGCAGGCTCCCCCAACATTCCACATTTCTCCTAATCTTTTTAGTTGTTGTCTATGGAATTTTCAGGGGTTTGACAAATTTCACCCCCCTTTCCCAGGCACTCAGTCACATCTTTGATTTCTGACTCCACGGCCACCGAGGCGGCTGGTCTCCCTAGAGGAAGGGTGGGAACAGTATCAGCGCGCGTCCACACACAATGGACTGACCACAGACTCTGATGATGACCCATGGAGAATTTTCTCTATATTTGTTTTTCATGTCTTTCCAACCAAAAGTGAGCCACAGTTTTCACTTAGTTGGGCTCAACCAAGTCCCAGAATACAGTACACTTATATCTGAATAAAGTTCCTTCTATACTTGTAATCATATCCAAAGAAGCAGATGATATAAACTGTTATTTTTAAAAGAAAATGAGAGTAGTTGGGGTTGGAGGCATAGCTCAGTGGTTCCAGTGCTTGCTTGGAAGGGGCAAGGGCCAAGGTTCAATTCCCCAGCACCACCTGAAGATTAGCCAGACATGGTGGCACACACCTGCAGTCCCAGCACTTGGAAAGTTGAGGCAGGATTATTGTGAGTTTGAGGGCAGCCTGGGCGACCTAGTCAAGTGAGGAACAGCCTGGACTACAGAGCAAGACCCTGTCTTAAAAATAAAAAAGGTAGTAAAAAGTACTGTAAATGGAGAAGCAGGATACTGGAAATTCAAGTAAGAAAAGAAATGCTTGGGCTGATGTCACTATCAGTCCCAAATTAAAGGAAGAAGAGAGATTTACATTCCAGATTTCTACAGAAATTAAATACGTGCCATTTCTTAATGAGAGTATTAACATGTCACAGAGAACTTCCATTCTGTTTTAATATTTGTATTATGAAGAGTAACTCAGAGAAGTAATTTTAAATGAAAAATTTTACCAAGTACCAATGGTATTTTTCCAAGGCATTTTAAGGTAAAAAAAACAAGAAAAATACTATTGTTTTCACAGATGACCTTTATCTGCTAGATTCTGACCTTTCTGGTAAATCCAAATATTACTTGATTAGATTTTGCTTGATCATGTGGTAACGCAGATCAAAAAGTTTTACTCACAGATTAGATTTTATAATTCCGACAAAACACATAATTCAGTTTAAGAAGAAAAAAATTAGAGTTTATTTTTTTGGGTTTTAGATTTCAATCTTCCTTGTGTTATTATCTAACTATTTGGGTATTTTTAAAAAACTGCTTAAAATTTAAAATGTAGTGAGATTTTCCTGAAATTAGCTTTGCACATGTCAAATTATGTATTTATTTTAAATGAAAATGTTTGTATTTTTAAAAGTATACTGTGACAAAAGTAATATAGTTTAATATACAAAATGAATACAGTGATAAGTTTCAACTTATTCTGATAAATATTAGGACCAATCTTTCCCAAGGCAGAATGATCATTCTCCTGTATACTCAGAATGTTTTGCAGTGTACTTTTTAATCAGAAATAATACAGATTACAAATACTATATTTATAACATTTAGAAATTAATATTTAGTGTATTTAGAAGGGCTTAACCCTGAATTTCCAAAAAGGCTACTCAAAGATTTAATTAAGAGATAAAACCTTCATATGCTATGATTTTGTATTTACTGACCTTCTTGGGTGAAGCGCAAAATCCTTAAACGTATATGGCCTCTCCATTTGCGGATTTTCTGTCTAGAATAAAAAAGGGCGTTTTCAGGATGTATCTATAGTACAAAATATTACCTACTTTTAAATAATACTCATGAACCATGGCATAAACCATAACTGAAGTTCAAGGGCGAAATGAAGTACTTCTGAGTTTACTGTGACAGCTTTCTGCACAGCAGAGATGTGGTTATGTTACAACCAACATCTTCCCTTCGCTGAGCAGGGGCTCTGCGGTCAGAGCAGGGTGGATGAGAAGCAGCGTGGAGAGGACACAGAAGGCCTCCTTTCAAGAGACAAGAAGTGTGAATGCATTAGCAGGTCAGAGACATGCTGCGGGCACAAAGCAGCAGACAGCCTCTTCTTCCACGCATGAGTGACACTCGCGAGCTCTGGATACCGGGAAGACCCAGTGACCACCCACATGACTCATGAAGTAAAAAGGTGCTGTGTTCTCTTTTTAAAAAGTCTGGCAGCCTTTTGTTTTATCATCCTTTCTTCTGCGCTTACTGTTACCTCCTCCTCTGCTCAATGTTCAATGCTTGGCTGTCCGCTATCACTTCTCTCTCTCTTTTCTCTTTTTTGTTAATGTTCATGGTAATACTGGGATGGAACCCAAGGCCTTCACAGGGAGCTATATCCTGAACCCTTCTACTTATTTATTTTTATTTTTTGTGGCACTGAGGATGGAGTCCAGGGCTTTCACACTGAGCTGCATCCCCAGTCCATTTTCATTTTTGATTTTGAGACAGGCTCTTGCTATGTCAATAAACTGCCCAGGTTGGGCTCTATTTCATGGTCCTCCCAGCTCAGCCTCCCAGAGTGCTGGGCGACAGGACTGCCTGTTCCACCTCCAACTGGACACACGTTAATCTCACACCCTGCTGTTACCCGGACAGCGACAACTCTCCACCCTTTCTGTATCTACTCCCTATGTAACCTACTTCTATGCCTCTACCAGCCATCTACTGTCTTCTATTGAAGTTGACATGGCCAAAAATACATTTCTGGCATTTCAAAACAAACTGGTTTTTCTTTCTCTCTCTTTTAAATCAAGGCACCAAACCTTATCTTCTAAGTTCAATTTGTATTATTTTTACTTTTTTGCTTTTATTTTTAAATCTCCATGTAATGGAGACAGGAGATATAATGTTTTATACTTGGTCCAGTAATGCTTTATTCCTATATCTGCGTGTTTTCCTCCAATGCTACAGTCTTACATTGTTAGTGCAGTTTCCACATTCTGTGTTTACACTGATGTAAACTCACATTCCCCAGGGGCTGAGGTTCCTCTTGTTATTGAGAAGAATGTCCCCGGTTCTCATGATGCCAACAAGCATCAGACTTTCTCTATTGCTTATGAGAACTCATGTAATGAAAAATGAAAGAGGAAGTTTGAGTAGAAAATTGATTCAAATTCTCAGAAAATCCTTTGTTGAAAAAAGGCAGTATAAAAATGTTATAAGCTAAATATTTACATTAACTATGTTGTACATATGTAAGTCATTACTAAATTTGGCGTAAACACAAAACAAAATCATGAACTCTTATACTAACCGGTAATGGATAGAGAGGGACATCCACTTGACCCAGGAAATCATCTCGTGTCTACAAAAGCAAGAAGAAAAAAATAAGATTTGTAAAATGCTCAATTCCTCCAGAAGAACTTGATGAGATCTTGTCATCAGTAACGAAAATGTAGTTGGTCATGTGTTATATCTCACATATCACCAATGAAAAATAAAGAGTAATGCAGTACCAATTGTGGTTACAGCAGGACAGCACATATTCAATTAATCCTTCTACAGATAGTAATGTTACACTCAGAGGGAAAAAAAATCAATTTGAAAGCACGGCAAAAGCGAGCAGAAACTGGAAGAGAGTCAGTCCTTGGGCAAGGCAATTATACTGTGTGGATTTCTACCTATGTGGCTTGTTACCCAGTAGCGCTCCAGTCCACATGAGGTGAGGTATTTAGAATGTAAGCAGAAATTCGCAATGGTTCTGGTTTGAGTAGTCAAAAGACCTAATCTGGGGTTAGTAGCATAACTGGAGAGTGAGAGAGAACACCCTAGAATGAAAGAAGCCACAAAAGACCTCCAAATCTACACATAAAAGCAATCCAAGTCCCGAGTTTATCCCTAATCCGTATGAGGGAAAAGCAAGAGCTGAAAGGATGGAGCACACAGCTCATTCCAGTCTGTGTTCACCAGAACAAGGAAAAACATTTGGGGCTCAGTTAAATTACTTTGCTAGAGTAAAGAGCTAACAAAATTCATTATCTTCCTTATGAATTATATATACTGTCCAGTACACAACTAAAAAATCAGTATCTATGCAAAGCAATAGGAGGATATAATCCAGTATAGAGAAAGGTCAAGAAAAACTAACTGTAAGATGACCCAGACATTGGAATAAGCAGACAGGAAAATCTAAGCAGACATTAGCAGACAAGATATTCAAAGACCTAAAGGAAAATAAGGTCATAATGAATGAAAAGATGGGGAATTTCATCACCAAGACAAAAATCACGAAAATGAATCAATGTGTATTTTTAAACTAAAAAAAATACAACAAGTGAAATGACAGGCTTAAAATATGCTTGAAAATGTCTGAAAAAATTTCCATAAACTTAAAAGATTAATAGATTTTATCTAAAATGAAAAGTGAAGAGGATTTGTGAAAAAATTTCAAGTAGTCTAATAAATATGTACCTGGAACTCCAGAGAATGGGTTGTAGTAGAAAAATAAAACAAAAAATATTTTGGGGAAAAATCAAGTAAAAATTCTTCACATTGGCAAAAATGTAATCTTAGGTATTCAATAAATTCAATGAACTAAAGCAAGATAAATTCAGCACATCACTGTTACACCATCTGAATAGTGGCTGATACTTACCCGAACAATGGAAGCCAGAGATAAACACCATTAAGTGCTACAAAGAAAAAAAGTACCTAGAATTCCATATTTACCAAAAAAAAAAAATCCATAAAAAATGAAAGGAATACTCAGGGGCTTCTGGGAAGATGAAGTTGAGATGATCCTGTCATCTGTCGATGGATACTACAAGATACATTAGAGGAAGGCTAGGTCCACAGGGAGGAAGGGATAGCTTCAAAATCATATGTGGGGATTCAGAACAAAAACACAGCAACAAAAAACATTCTCACTTTCTTAAAGGACAGACACATTCACAGAAAAACATACCACACTCTAAGTTTAAAGTACACATAGTTGGAATCCAAATGACAGCATCACACAACACAGATGGCGGGGCAGGAGGAATGGCTCAGCTGTTTAAAGTGCTTGCCTGGCAAGTGCTAAGTCAAGCACTATGTGCCCAAGGTGGGATTCCCCAGCACCACGTAAGCTGGGCATGGTGGCACATGCCAGTAATCCCAGCACTCAGGAGGCTGAGACAGAAGGATTGCCTTGGGTCCAAGGCCAGCCTAGGCTCGACAGTGAGTTCAAGACGGCTCTTAAATTTCATATGAAGTGGCATAATGTAGATGAGCTCATTATTGGTTGCAGAACTAAAAAGCCAAGAAAGGACTTCATTTTAGCCCAGAGTCCATTTCAGAATGAGACACAGTATTTACTTGTCCTGTCTCCTTAGTTTGTTTTATTTTGGAAGATGCCACAGTCTTTTCGGTCTTTCATATCTTGACATTTTTTAAGGAATACTGGTTAGTTATTGAAGATCCCTTAGTGTGAGTTTGCCTGCTATTTCTTCATGGTTGAATTTTGAATGTACATATTTAGGCTGGAATATCCATGAAAGTGATGTTTGTGCCATCATCAATGTGCCAATCAGGAGGAACACAGTGCCAGCTGTTCCAACACTGCTGATGATTTTAATCATTCTGTGTGTCTACTAAATTTCCCTAATTTAAATTTAATATTTTACACTGTGTATTAACAGTATCTTTTGTTCAAGAATGCTCACAGAATTTTATTAATAATAGCATGAATTGGAAACACCCAAATGTCCTTTAGCAGATCAAATTGTGGTATATTAGCAGAAACACTCAGAGATAAAAGGAAATGAACTGACACCTAAAGTGACACGAGTGAATCTCAAGGATATAAAATATAATGAATAAAAACAGACTCAAAGGAGCACATGGTGTCTGATTCTAGTCACATGAGTCACAGAAGAAATCAATCAAGGACACTGAGGAGTAGCTGTCATAAGAGAGTCACAGGACCAGGAGAAAGTCCATGATACTCAACAAAAAGCCCCACTCCTTTATTTCCCTCCGCTCCTGGAAAACTGGAGAGACAGGTGAACACTTCCCAGGGAAGAACACTCCTCTCCGGGAAGGTAAGCAACCCAAAGACGACTCAGGGACACTGAAACCTGAAAGTCTTCAAACTGACTCTTTCTCATCACCTCCAAGTGAAATCCACTAGTTAATAGCTGCCCATCAGCAAAAAGCTCCTAATACATACTGGTATCTTAAACATTATGGACAGCTACAGACTCTTAAATATTTAATGAATACTAAATATTCCAGTTAGGTTTATAATCTGAAAAAAGGCTTAAAACAATATACACAAAGAAGGTAGTCAAGTAAGAATAAAGTCAGATTGCAGGAAAAATACTTCAGAGAAACTGTATTTAGTATCTCAGACATAAGATAAAGACTGGACACTAGCCCCCAGGAAAGTAACAGAGGGCACACCACATTAAAGGAAGACCCAAAACAGAAAAGAAGCAAAGACCTACCCCAACAATGGAGAATCACATGCCCAGCTTACAGCTGTGTAAAAACCATAGAAACAGGGCTGGGAGAGTAGCTCAGGGGCTAAAGCACTCGCCTAGCAAGTACAAGGCCCTGGGTTCCAATCCTCAGCACTACATGAAGATTAGGCGGGACGGTGGTGTGCACCTGTAATCCCAGCACTCAGGAGGCTGAGGCAGGAGGACTGCTGTGAGTTCAAGGCCAGCCTGGGCTACATCATGAGTTTAGGACTAACGTGGACTACAGAAGGAGGCCCTATCTCAAAAAACAACAACAAAAAAACCACCCACCAACCCAGCAAAAAAAAAAAAAAAAAAAAAAAGCCTAGAAATCAATGAGCACATGACACAAGATGACAAGCAGAACAGGGACACTTCCTAGTCATACCTTCTTCCTGGGGAAATTAAATAAGGCAATAAGCACAAGGTGAGCAGCATGATATGCAGCACACAGCAGGCATTTAACAGCTCTCAGCTACGGTGCACCTGAGGCACAGAGGGCAGTGAGCTTCCTGTTCTTCTGCTCCTCATCAGTCTGTGGACACTTCAAACAGATCCACATGAGAAAAAGAATCTTGACATGCACAAAGCCAAGCACACACAAACTGCATTACCACGCCCCAAAAAGGAGCGGAGGGTAACTTTAGAAATGGACAGGGCTGCTTTTAATGATACTTCCACAGTTGTGTTATATTTTGTTTCTTTTCTTTTTCTTTTCGAGGCTGAGAATGGAACCCAGAGCCTTGTGCATGCTAAGCATGCACTAAACTACTGAACTACATCACCAGCCCAACGTGTTTACTTTTTTTAAATCACAAGTAGATGTTATACTCCATAAGTCTAACCTTTAAGAAGCTCTTAGTAAATCCGTCAGTAGTAAACAGTATAATCCCACCCAGGATAACTGAAGAATAAAATACTTTGATTATTCCCTTAACTTTGGTTTAGGTTAAACCAGATATACATTTTTAAAACTCTAACTGAACAGTCTTGCCCTTAGTAAGCTCATGGATCTTTTGAATAATTTGTGACCTTCTATGTGTAAAAAAAAAAAAATGGCTGTAATGACATTAGGCTAACATGGGCACGGAACAGATGGCTCAACTTGAGTGTTATTGACAAGTGGATCGAGAAGGTATTTTGTTGGGAGAACAGGATTGTGTACGAGTGCTTAGCAGAATCTCTGGTCTGTACTCGTTGGGTGATGATGGCATTCCTTCTCCAGGTGCAACAACAAAAACTGGTTTTTGGCATTGCCAAATAGCTCCTGGAAGCAAAAAGCACCCTTGGTTGAGAAACACTGCTATAGAAAAGAAAAAATGTTCAGCCACTGCAAAATTCTTTTAAAAACTAATAACTCTATTGAGATACAATTCACATCTATACTCACTTAAAATATACAATTCAATGCTGTTTAGCATTTTCAGAGTTGTGAAAATACCAGCGCAATCAACACTAGGACATTTCATTACTTCAGAGGGAAAACCACACCCCTCCGCGGTCACCTCCTATTCCCTTCCCTCCCACGGCCACAGGCAGCCACCAGCCACTTTCCATCAGGACAGATCTGTCTACTCTAGACCATACAGATACACACAAGTATACAATATGCAGACCTTGATGACTGGCCTTTCCTACTCATCGTACTGTCTCCAAGCTTCACTCAACCTGCAGCAGTATCAGCACTTCATTTCTATTTTGTCACTGAATAATCCACAACCGGGACATACCATGTTTTATTTATCCACTCATCAGCTCATTTCACACTGAGTTGTTTCCATGTCGGGCTACCCTGTCTGAGAACACCCAAATATAGGCTCTTGGGTTCAGTGGTGGAACTACTGGGGCGTATGGTGACTCTGCTTAGACTTTTGTAGAACCACCAGACTGTTCCCCACCATTTTACATTTCTATCAGCATTGAATGAGGGTTTCAGTTTCTCTCCATCCTTGTCAACAATTACATGCCTTTTCTTCCTCCTCCGGTAGTGGTAACTGAACCCACTTAAGTGTTGAGCTACATCTCAAGCTGTTTTTTATTTCATTCTGACACAGGGTCTAAGTTGCCCTGAGTGTACTCAAACTTGTGATCCTGCTGCCTTAGCCCCTGAGCAGGTGGGATTACAGGCCTGTGTAGCCATGGCTGCCCACTTGCCCTCTCCCAGTGTCTCTCCCAGTGAGTGGGAGGTGGAACACTGCTGTGATTTCATTTGCCTTTCTCTGTAGGTCAATCATAAGGCTGAGCATCTGCTCATGTGTTTATTGTACTCCTTGTTTCTCAACCTTTCCTACAGCTTGTCTCTACTGCACAGGTCATGCCTGGTCACTGAGGGACAGACAGAAAACTTGTCCCATTTCATGTCCCTGAGAAACGCCTGTGGTTGCTCGACTGCTGCCTGTTCCCTATTCACTGGTGTCGTTGTGACAAAAACCCTACAGTGGGACTCTTCCTGCCTCAAGCACTTATGCTATGTAAAAATACATTTCAAATATTTCTTGACACATACTATCTCTTCTTTAAAACAAATGTGAAATGAGTTTTTAACTTATATGTAAAGTAAAATACTGCTTAGAAGTGTAGTTACAAATTAGATGAAGAAATTCTCCAGACTAAAAACTGATACGTACAGTCTAGAAGGACAGAGACTGTGAAACTGGGAACTACTCTGGAAAGTCTGGGACATATGGTTGCTATAAATATGGGACAATTAGAGGCTCTTCTTCCAGCTACAAAGGAAAAGCAATAGTTTCAAATTCATTCCTACAAAAGTATGCCAATCTGTGATGTTCATTAAGGTTGCCCTCGCCAACCAATTGCTCCAAATTTGGAACATCAAGCATTTCTGCCCAAGAATTATTTTCTATACTTGAGTTGCACACAGCCTACTCCACAAAGCAAATCTGCATTTGGTAAACTATCAGTTACCTCAGAATGCTTGAAAATGTGAGAATTTAGGATATCAGGTAATATTAAACAGAACCACTTGCAGCAGGCATAGCTGGTGAGACAATAATGCTTTTTCTCATATTTTAATAACATGAATTTCAGTTTCCTAAAACACTTTTTAAAATATGAAAAGAGAAAAAAATCCAAATTATTTTTTAACTAATTAGAACTCTAAGTGCTCTAACTTCAGGAAGGCAAATTGTCACTAACTTTGATCAGAATGAACAGTAGTTGAATTTCTGCTTCATGAGAATCCAACATAATAAAAAAATCAAAACTTTAAAGTCAAGTGTCATAGCTCAGTACTTTGCTTAAAAAACCCTGTGATGTGATACATATACATCAATTCCCCAAGATGAATATAAATATTATGCATTACAAACGTACACTAAAATAATTACGGAAAGAAAGACTTGCTCAGTTGAGGAGCTGTTACTGCCTCAACATTACCTCCTAAGCATACTCAGGGGAAGATAAACCTGCTGGCTGCGAAGGGCTCAAAGGCCTAGGCAATCCCATTAAAATATGAAATGATGTTTTCTATTCTCCTTTGTTTTAAAACAGAAGACATTTAAAAAGCAAATCTATTTGTCAGACTGAGAGTAATTAAAAACAAACGGTAACAAACGATGTTCAGAGGTCACATTCCAACATACATTCTCAGCACAGAGAACGCAACACAAAAAGCAAATGTACCTATAGCCAAAGAATGTGATACCATGTCAATTAATGATTTCCAAAGCAATGTTTCTCCTTACTCTCCCCTCCCTTGCCAAGCCTTGGTACAATATTACTTTCTACGGTGAAAAGGATAAAAGAGTTTCAGTAATATTTACCTTTTAAAATGAGTAACTTTTTCTCAACTTTAATAAAATTTAGAAAGTTAGAGAGTAATTATTCTATTACCTGATCAAATTTAAACTTAGCTGATCTATATAATTTTGCCATTTTATTGATAAGAGCAAAATTTAAAGTTTACAATGAAGTTGAGCATTTTGTGCACCTACGTATCTTGTCAAGGTGCCAAGGACTTTCCCACTCTCCTTTTGTCCCTCCCCCTCTCCTCCCCTCCCACCCTCCTCCCCCACCCTACCCCATTTCACTTTGTTTTTCAAGTTCCATAAGAATTGTGATCTGGGTTTCTCATATCAGAGAGACCATTCGATGTTTCACCTTCTGCTTCTGACTCACTTCACTAAGCATGATGGTCTCAAGTTTCTTCCCTTTGCCTGCGAAAGCCTCCACGCTGTTGGACTTTATAGATGCAGAGTATTCCATTGTGTATAAACACCAGTTTGTGAACCTATTGGTCAGTTGATGGGTATTTTGGTGACTTCCATATTTTAGTCATTGTTACTTGTGTTGCTATGAACATGGATATATATATATATATATATATATATATATATATATATATATATATATATATTATGATCTATATAGTTTTAAAGATTTCTCCCAGGGTTGAAAGTTCTTATAATTTTTGTAGAAGACAGTATTATTGAAGACAGGAAAAAAAAAAGAGAGAGGTGGGTTACTGCTACTTAAGAAAGTAAGAACTAGGGCTGGAGGAATGGCTCAGCAGTTGAAGCACTTGCCAACCAAGCACTAAGTCAAGCGCTAAGTACCTGAGTTCAATTCCCCAGCACCACATAAGCCAGGCATGGTGGTTCACGCCTGTAATCCCAGCACTCAGGAGGCTGAGGCAGGAGGATTGCCTTGAGTCCAAGGCCAGCCTGAGCTACCTAATGAGTTCAGGACCAGTGTGGGCTACAGAGTGAGACCCTATCTCAAAAAAAAAAAACAAAAAAAAACAAAAACCTCAATAGCCACGTGTAGACACTGGCCACTATCCTGAGTAGGTGATTTTTTTTTTTTTTTTGGTAAAACAGGACTCACTTTCTACTTTTAAAGTTTTAGCTTTGTGTTCAGTTCTTGCTCTCTTCCTATGGCTAGATGATTCGCCACACTATATTCATAACCATCACTCCACTTCGTAAAGAATTAAGTTGGCACTTGGTACCTCAGGAAAGTCTGAAGTCATCTATTTAAGGGTGCTTCGAGGAAAGAATTCATCCTACTAAAGGAGAAAGTACAGCCCAGTGCATGAACAATGTTGTGGTTTGGATCTGGAGTGTCCCCATGTACCTATGGATACGGGGTAGTGTTGGGAAGGGGACCAGGCTGGAAGGGGTGGGTGCTTGGGGCTGGACGTGGAGAGGTGTGTGCTGGCTCTGCCCTTCCTCCCAGGCTTGTCCTTATTCCACCGTGTTGTGAGGATCTCTGTCTCCAGAGCACTGGCTCCAGTTCTAGCTCTAGTTGTGGCCCCACCACGTGACTCCACCATTTTCCAGCTACCTACCTATGAACAAAGTGAAACCTTCTGAAACTGTGAGCTAAAACAAATCTTTCGTCCTTAAAGTTGTGGATGTTGGGTACTGAGTCACATGACACTCACAGCAGTGGTTTTGTTCAGGAGGATGTGGGAGCTGCTCAAGGTGGGCACATAAACATTTCACAGCTGCACAGGCTCCTCTGGGAGCAGAGCGGACAAATACGGGTTGTAACTTTCAGAACACTGTCTCCAGTCTTATCTTCAGGCTGCGGAGAACTGGGAAAACTGAGATTCCGTGCAGTGAAGAAACAGACTGGACCGATTCACAACTATGGGATCAATATTACATAATTCAGCAGTTTTTACCTCCTGTTTGAGAAAATTTACAAAGGATATGACAGGGTAATACTCACACTAATTTTAGAAGGATTAAAAAAATCCTACAAGCCAAATCTATAATTACTTTCAGGAAAGGGAAGGGCAGCTGTGAGAAGGCCTTAAAACCCCACCAGACTGAGAAAGCTGAATCGTACAAATGTGATTACATGAATCATACACAACTGAGATTTTACGTCTGTCCTAAGAGAGTAACTACGTAACTATGAAGTATTAGCAGCTTAACTGCTTTGCTTTCACACTGTCATAACTGGCAATTACATACTTAGATATAAGGATAAATGCCCACCTTAGGGCATGTTTCCATTTTTGAAATGTAATCTTCTATTAAAAACATGAAAAAAACATACATAATAGCTAGAAGATGACGTAATTCCAAAAGACCAAAAATAAAATAAAAATTAAGTTATACAAGTAGCTTTCATAGAAATAGGAAATTAATACCTTTAAATATAATAAACTCATTTAAATGAAAACAATGATAGGAGGGAAAATGGCATATTATTGACAGACCTGAAACTCTTTGGTTTGTAAGGTGGAGAAAGAGTCTACTGTGCCAGGCTTCAAGATGGTTACACCTATGACACATGGCAGAAGGCACAGCACACCTACACATGCTTTTGATGCGTGATACACAGGTGCAAGGGGTAACTTCTTTAGAAATACCATTTCATGGATTGAAGTACAGCAATCATACAGGACTTTATGACTTAATTCACTACACAGTTTTTCTTCTGGTGCTGGGGCATGAACCCACATCTGAGACACAGTCTCACTAAGTTATGCAGGTTGTCCTCAAACTTGTGACCTTTCTGCCTCAGGCTCCCCAGTAGCTGGCATTACAGCTGAGCATCACCATGCTTGTTTCATGTAGTTTAAAGATAACTCTTTACTTCTACCACCCTTTGGCTCATCGACTCTCGACAGTTTTGCCCCGAGAATACACACATACTCAAAATTTGTGAGTGTAAATAAAAGAATTGTGGTTTAATTTTTAACAGGGCTTCAGAAAAATCTGTGTTTCTTCAGAAACATACCTTGATCTCCACTTCAGTGCCTTATGAAAAAGCACGTTCTCGAACCTGTAGTCTCTATGTCATGGTACTTTTTCATAACGTGTTCTTTTCATATACTTATACTTGTCAGTTAACTATCAGCCCTGTTTCTTCATATATGAGGATGTCATTGCATATATAAAAGTTATGTGACACACCATCGCACTTTACAGCTTACACTGTGCCTTCAGATACTCTCACAACAATACTGTAGGGTAGGTAAAGGCACTTTTTATTGAGCACCAACTATTTGCCAAGCAGATGCTTTGCAGGAATGAGGATGATAATGCCGCAGATGTAACGTCACCACATGCTGTGACGTGCAGGTGCGAAGGTGCATGTCTAAAACTCCACCCCCTCAGTTTTAGGTTTCCAAGGAAAACTTTTAATTATAATGACAAGAAATAGATTATCAAGTTACTTGGTGAAAGACACAGATAATCCTACAGTAAATAACTGACATGCTCAGCCCCAAAACAACAGGAATATAAGGCGGATGAAGGACTCGACCCAACTCAAAGGCTGGGCATGACCTTGACCTGTGTCAGTACTCATGTGAGGGCCCAGATGACCGAGAGTGATCCAGCCAAGGAATTTCAGAATTGGTAACTTTGTTTCATATGGTAACTTCATGGTAGTTTTATATATGTAAAAAGTTCCGATCCATCAAAGATGTTTTCTGAAGAGTTTATGGGGAAAATGCAACGTGTCAGATTTATTAAAAAAAAAAATTCCAGAAAGGAAAAAAAATCAGGGGAGGAAATGAATGAAATGATTGGCAAAACGCCAATAATTTCTTAAAGTAAGTGAGGCATATGTGGGAATTTATTGCACTACTCTTCCTACTTTTGTGTGTTTAAAATTTTCCATAATAAATATTAAAAATATCTGAAAGAATAGGAAGTTTCAATGATGCAGGTAGTTTATGCTAGGTATCAAAGACGACCACGAGAATGAAGTTAACAGACAGATGTTACAGGAGGTAGAATGCAGAGTGTGTGTTGTTTGACCAAGAAAAATGGTCAGTAAAAAGAAAGTAATTCCAAGTCTTGAATTCATTCAGGAAAAAACACAGGAGAAAAGAAATGTTTGGAAAGGAAACTTGCCCACTGGTAACATGTTGGGTAGCAATCTACTAACTTAGTTCTTGTTCAGCAATGGCATCAAGAATGAACCTGATCTGGACTTCTTCAAGGTTCTTGAGGTCCACTGTAGTAAGCTCAAGTAAAATTTTTCCTGTCAACAATTTTTTTCAATCCTTTCGGATGCTTTTTTTAACCACAACCATCCTGCCTGAGTAGCTCTGTCCTGCAATGCCGTCTTTGGGTTAGTGGCATAATGGAAAAAGAGTAAGTAAAAACTCCTCTTGGCTGATGGTGTAGTAGAAAGGTGGTTCTGAACAAATACTGGGTTGAGTTTGGGTCCAAATGTGACATTTACGAGATCTATGATCTTGAGTCAGTCATCTTTACTTATCACAGCTTCTTCCTTTACTTCTAACATGGAGATCATAACTAATTATTTTTTTCAAATATGGCATATAAAGCATGTTATCTACCTTAATCTTTTTCAGATTTTAGGCTAAGCATTTGAAAAGAATACATCACACTTTCCCTCAAGTTAAAACCATACTAGAGGTTTCATGTTGTAATGACGGAAGCAACCCTCCCCCACCCCCATCCCGTGGAGTGCCAGCCTCCACCTCACTCTCTGTTCTCAAACTATCATTTTTCACAGGCTGGCCCCCTTCCTCTGAGGGACAGGCTTGCATATTCACACTTAATGTACTGCCAAAAATGCAAAAGGCCGAACACAGGATCAAGGGAATGAATTATTATGATTATGATTATCAGAGAGCCTGTTATGTCACCCAAGCTCACCTTAAGCTCCTGGACAAAGTGACCCTCCTCCCTCATCCTCCCATGTGGCTGAAACTACAGGATTACATGAGCGTGGCACACATTTTTATTGTAAGGAATGTTGAATATAGCCTTTGTAGAAAGCATATATACTTGTAAAATATACAAAAGGTATGAAAATTAGGCAACTCATTTACTGAAAATCAATTATCATCAGTGCTTTAAGAATTAAGTAAGTACTAAATATCTTTTTTTTTTTTTTTTTGAAACAGGGTTTCATTCTGTAGTCAAGGCTGGTCCTGAACTCACTGGGTAGCCCAGGCTGGCCTAGAACTCACAGCAATCCTCCTGTCTCAGCTCGTGAGTGCTAGGATTACAGGCATGCACTACCACACCCAGCTATTAAGGGCTAGGAGACAGACTTGGGCCTCATGCTTCCTAGGTAAGGGCTCTAACCATTTAACTATGCCTCTAGGCACAAGTAAATATCATTTTTTAAGACATAGTTTGCCATGAATTAACTGAGGTGCAAAAGATATGGGAAAAGTTCACTGTCATTTCTAGTTTACTATAAATTACGGCAACAACTGAGCAATTACTGTGAAGCTGAGCCTAAGACAGACTTAGCGATACTGGATGCTGGAGGTCTCCCACAGCAAATCCTGCCTCTCTCAAACCCTCACATTATTAGGAAACCCACATGCAGCTTCACGGTGGCTTGCGTTCAGGTACAGATGAGAGACACCTGGAAGAAAGCATCCAGTAAAAAGAGACATAAGCAATGACACCAAGTGCAAAGCGGTCAACATGAGCCCAGACAATATAGGACCAGAACCAAGTCTCAAGAGATACGAGACTGGGCCTGTATTAACAAAGCACGCAGGATGTTTAGACTAGAGAATCAGCAGAAAATTATAAGGAACTTTAGAAATTAAAAATAAAACTTTTAAGGAGAACCTTGGAATAAGTAGGTAGAGAAACAAAAGAAGAAAAAAATACAATTATAAGATATGAGGAGTACAAACTTTTGCCAACAGGAATTCTAGGAAGAGGAATCCCAGAGAAAAAGAAAATATTGAAAGAAAGAGTAATGGGCTTCAGGAACAACACAGCAGTTACAGCACTGACCTAGCAAGCACAAGGCCCTGGGTTCAATTCCCCAGTACCCCATAAACCAGTCACGGGAGCACATGCTTGTAATCTCAGTACCCAGGAGGCTGAGGAAGGGGGATTACCATGAGTTTGAGGCCAGCTTGGGCTACATAGTGAGATCAGGACCAGCCTGGACTATACAGTAAGAACCAGTCTCAAAAAAAAAAAAAAAAAAAAGGAAGAAAGAAGGGAAGGAAGAAAGCAGGCAAGCAAAGAAAAAAGAAAGAAGACAACAGACTCTTAAAACTGATACACGTCACAGGGATAAGCTTAAAATTAGAAATTACACGGGCAATCCCACATCTCAGTTACAGCAGTCCCTGTCCAAGGCAGGCGTATGGACATTACTCTACAATATACCCGTCTCTGGTTGTTTTTTGTGAATCAGGCCATCTTCTCATTTGAATATCCCTTCAAATTCAGGAATAACTTTTGTCCCTTACGGTAAGCATATACTCTATTTCTGCTAAATCCTTGGTAAACTCAACTGCTTTGCAAAGAACCCTGAGTCATTAGAACTTGGGTTCAGAAGTACAGGTTATTCTTACCTCAGGTGCTTACTTGGAACTCCAGGAACTAGTCTTGGAATCTTAGCTCATTCAACACTTTGGAAGGAAGCCATCTCATTAAAAATGATAAATTTAAAGGTAGCCCAAAGGCCTTTAAATACCCTTAGGCCTCTGCTCACTCAATCTTCCTTTCAGAAAACTTGACCAGCCACCTAGTTCTGTGGTTCCTGTTACTGGAATATGCAGGCCATGAATCAGACTCCACTATGGAGACTAATCCTTGTGTTACCACCTTAATATCCTACTGGCATCTACCCCAAGGACAAGGTACTCATCTGAGAGTGTCTCTTCTATCCCAAGGACAAGGTCTCAAGGCACGCCTTCACCACCACCTTCTCTCCTGAAGCTTCCCAGGAAGGTTATACGTGCAAGGCTGCGGTCACCCACCTGGCGGGACTCCACCATCATCTCCAGCTTGCTCCATAGGGGCCTTGCCCTTATCTGGTAGCTCAATAAAAGTTGGTAGGAGTATCAGTTTTGACGTAGTCATTGTTCTGGGTACCAACAATATAGAGCGATAAACCAGACAAAGTCCCTGATCTAGGGAATTCTGTTCTGGTAAACTACAGCCCAGAAAGAATTACTAATTTATCTAATATCTCTTTCTCTGATTCCAGAAAACTTCCTTTTTTTGAGGCCCTGTTTTACTCTGTAGTCTAGGCTGGTCCTGACCTCACTATGTACTCCAAGCTGGTCTCAAACTCATAGAAATCTTCCTGCCTTAGCCTCCGGAACGCTGGGGTATTGGGGATGCACCACATCTATGTGGTGCTGGAGAACTGAACCCTGGGCCTTGTACTTACTAGGCAAGCACTTTAACCGCTGAGATACGGCCCCCAAGACTTGAGAACTTACATATTCTTGCCTGACTACTTACTTACCAATTTCTATAGCACTACCTTTAAGTGTTTCTGTTTTCTCTCTCTCTTTTTAACCTGAAGTGTTTCAAACTTTATGAGGCTCCCTGAAATAAGGCTAAGCCATTAGCATTCAAAAAGACTATAAAATCTCAGCCATCAGTAAGATTTTTTAAAATGCTTCACTGAAAAGACAGTTCTCCAAGTTTTCAAATGTTCACGTATACTTGAGAATATATAATTTTAAATCACAAAGGTAATATAAATGATATTCAGACTTTCTCCTTTAAACTAAGAAAAAGACAGTTCTAACTTAAGCATTGATGATACGTGGTGTTTCAATTCATTACACCAGGCAATGTAAGATATATATTCTTAATAGCATGCTCACTGGCCCTGTTAAGAGTTAAGAAAAATGTAACACTAAACTGTGTATGTTTTCATATCTGTTTTGAAAGGAGAAAAAATTAATATAGGCAAGAAATTATTAAATAACAAACCAGGGCTGGGGACGGAGCTCAGTACTGGATAGCTTGCCTACCATGTGCAAGGCCCTGGGTCCCATCTCCAGTAGCACGGAAAACAAAAGAGAGACACCATAAAGCAACCAACCACCACAATGAATTCAAAAAATTTATATAGAACTGCATGCTTTGCAGACCAATATTTTCAATATTGCTCAAGTGAATCTGCAATGTAATTCTAGAAAATTTAAACATAAGGGTTTTTTTTGTTTGTTTGATTAGTGCTGGGGATTGACTCTAGGGAAACTATACTACAGATAACTCCAGATCTTTTTTTTTTTTTTTTTTTTTTTGAGAAAGGTTCTCACTGAGTTGTTCAAGCCGGGCTTGCATTTGTGATCCTACTGCCTCATCCCATTCTCCCAGCCCACCAGGCACTACAGGCATGTGCCACCCTGTAAGAACACGTCAGAATTCTCTAAGAGTCAAACTGAAGTTCTTCATAAGGAAGGTAGGAAACTTGCTCTTAAATTTTAATCTCTTGCATGCTGCATGGGCTCAATCAAATACTAGTCCAGATGACTATGTAGATTTTCACTATTCTGCTAATTATACTGGCCCTGGACATATGTACACCTACAGCCTTCTGATGTGTGAAGGTGGGGGACATTGCACCAAGGGTCAAAGGAAGTTTAACGTTTTTAACAATAAAAACTTCTGTGTATACATGTGATTGATTAAAGTACATGGGCATGTTTTTGGCAAGTTATTCATTACAATGGCATTTCCAGAACTCACTGCACACTTAAAGTATGAATTATACTGCTATTCCCACTTAGGTTTTGTTTCTCTGAGTGAGTCTGCTGAGTTAGCAATACTGTGTGAGCTAGAATCTTGTTAGAAATGCAGAAATCTTACCTAGTGAGCTGAGGACCAGCCTAACTACAGAGACCTTGTCTCAAAAAAAAAAAAAAAAAAAAAAAAAAAAAAAAAAAAAAAAAAAAAAAAAAAAAAAAAAAAAAAAAAAAAAAAAAAAAAAAAAAAAAAAAAAAAAAAAAAAAAAAAAAAAAAAAAAAAAAAAAAAAAAAAAAAAAAAAAAAAAAAAAAAAAAAAAAAAAAAAAAAAAAAAGAAAAGAAAAGAAAAGAAAGAGAGAAAAGAAAAGAAAAAAGAAAAAGAAAAACCAGAAATCCTGGCTCCACCCCAGGCCTAACCCATAAACTGCATGTTAACAAGATCAAGTAATTCAAGTGACCATGAAAATGTGAAAACTACTGGATCAAGTGACTTATTAGTAAGCTCTTCTCTAATAAAGCACCAGATGAAAAGAAAGAAAATAGGAAACAATTCTGGATCATTACCGTTATTACCACAAATCATTACAATCTCAGCTTTTAAAAGGGTAGACCAAAGATAAAAATCTGTTAAGATACGTCTGAAGCTGAGGACGGTGGTGCACACCTGTAATCCCAGCACTTAGGACGCTGAAGCAGAAGGACTGCTCAGAGTTCAAGGCTAGCCTGGTCTCCATAGTGAGATCAGGACCAACTTACTCAATGAACTGCACTGAGTGAACAACTGAACCTAAAGATATCATCCACTGTGATGATCCCACGCACCAGGAGTGCAGAGGTAGCATTCACTATGAGTACCCCTGATGCGAACTTCTTTTTGCTTGGTAATATATTTTTATGTAAGGTAAGCCAAAATGTTTCAGGGTTATGGTTCCATAATCTAAGTCAGGAGAAGGCCTGATCTTTACTTCAGCAGAGTCCAGGAGCCCACCTAGACATGTCAGAGTTCGCTTGTGTCATGGTGTTTGTTATGAACTGCTCAGGAAATGGGCTCCAATGGATGCCTGCCCCTTTCCACTCTTGGATCTGTTGCTCTAGATGTATCTCAGCAGTTTGGTTAAATTTTAGCAAATATAAAACTGCTTTCAACGGCTTTCATGTTGACAGACTCCCCCAAAACATCTCACTGAACTGGAACATGTCTGCTCATCTGTTGTTTCTTTTCTCTCTAAACACCTGTTGTTACCTGACGAAAGCCTTCAGATCTCACGTACAGGCAAACAAGGTATATCTCGTCAGACACTTGAGGGAAACCTGAAGTGTTTTCTGCATGTGCTGACAACCGGCTTTCTTTCTTTCTCTCTCTCTCTCTCTCTCACTCTCTCTCTCTCTCTCTCTCTCTCTCTCTCTCTCTCTCTCTCTCTCTCTCTCTCAGGACACACAGGCTCTTTTGCTGTCACTTGTGAACCTTAACACAGTGCTGGTTGACCAGCCCTTCCTGCCCTGTCAGCCTGCCAAGCCCAGATTACCTGGCCCCTCCTGTCCCACGTGAGGTACAGGGATCACAGCTCCCAAAGGGAGGTATTCCCACAGCCATCTCCACAGGAAGATGGGGACAGAGACTCAGCTGCCTGCTCCCCACGCAGCTTCTAGCAGCAGGCCTTACAGCCCTCACTTGCTTTCCACACGGGCACTCTGTTTTATTCTGTCCTATTTTTGGTGGTAAGGAGGGAACTGAGAAAGAATTACGACATCCAAAATGAGTTGTGAATATTCATAGGCAGTCTCAAGTTTCCACTTGTTTCCTTCATGTGATACTGCTGCATCCCCACTCCAGTGTCACTGTCCACGGCCCACGTGTTCCACAGTCCCAGGAGAAGGAACAGACAGCTACAACCTTTCCATTTTCCTTTTGGAAAGGAGAGCACGCTCTTTGTGCAGAGGTAGTTTGTCCTATGTACCTTATATCCACCTAACACTATGCTTGTCTATCTAGCAGTCATTAGGTACACACCTTGGCCTTGCTACCTCACACTGACTTCACGATACTTGCAGGAAACCTACCTTGCTGTTCTGTTCTTTACATATTCTTTCTTTAAATCTGGCTTTCAACCCTGATGCTGGGAAAACACCAGGAAATCCCATTCTTGCTAAGGTCACCAAGACCTCCTACTTGCTACAGCTAATGAACCCCTGAACTCCACCCAACCAGGGCAGCCTCTCCGCTCACAGACTCAACAACACACGAGTCCTCCTTCATCTGCCCAGGCTGGTCCCTTACCTGACTTCCAGGTTAGTAGTCCATGGTATTACCATTGGCCCAGTTATCCAAGCTAAGAAAACTGATCCACTTACAATCTGTGGTGTTACAAAAATTTATTTTCTACAAACAAGAAAATAAGCCTCTGTACTTCAAATGAAGAAGTGTACTGCCTGACTCCTGTCTCTCATCCGAGACACAAAGGAGGAATAAGGGGCCCCGACCCTCTCCTTCCACAGCCCTCAGTACCTCGTATTTGCAGCACACTGAGCTACTTACAGCAAGAGGCTCTTTCCTACGTTAAGTTTTTTCATATGGTTCTGCCTGAAGTAACAGCTCTTGTTTTGGGCAATTTTGCTCAGGGGAACATTTGGCAATATCTAGATACCTTTTTTGGCTGTTTCCCTAGAGAGGGGTGTTACGGGTATCCGCTGATGGGAAGACAAGGACACTGCTTAGCATCCCACGGTGCACAAGACAGCCCCTACAGTATCTGAACCCAAATATGCATGGTGCTGCAACTCACAGACTCTGCCCTGGAGTGTCTCCTTGGTTCCTCTGTTTGGTGAATTCCAATTCACTTACCAAGACTCAGATTAAATGTCCCCACCTCATAAAGCTTTTTCATGTTCCTTCCTCCAAAAAAAATACTATCACATCTTCCATCCTCATACACACTTCTGACTCACCCAACTCCGTATTAATTTCATTTATCGGTGTGTCTCTATCACTATGAAGGAAATTCCCTCAAAGAGAGACTATATTTATTTGTCTTTAACTCTTAGGGCCTGGCCTTCAAATGTGTGCTCGATGAGCAAGTAGAGAAGAAAGTACAAAGTCTTTTGTTTTTGTTTTTTGTTTTTTTGAGACAGGGTCTCGCTCTGCGTCCAGGCAGGTCCTGAACTCACTACAGAGCCCAGGCTGGCCTTGGGCTCAAGGCAATCCTCCTGCCTCAGCCTCCCGAGCGCTGGGATTATAGGCGTGCGCCACCATGCCCAGCTTATGTGGGGCTGGGGAATTGAACTCCAGTACTTAGCATTTGACTTAGCACTTAGCTCAGCAAGTGCTTTAACCACTGAGCTATTCCTCCAGCCCCATACAAAGTTCTTCTAAGCAAACACTTTAACTCCTCAAAACTCTCCGAAGTCAGTATAATTTGTCAGTTCTAAGAAATATATTTTTATAAATACATATATTTTTTCATTAATTTCTAAAACTGACCATTAACACTTGCTTTAGGACCAATATTCATAAATCACATTAATTTTTATAGGAAAGAGTAAGTATTGTTCAAAATAAACTTAACCAAATGTCTCTGTTCTGCTAAATTTAATAAAAGGGCTGATGAAATAATAAGACACTAAAAATAAATATATTTAAACTCCTATTTTAGGAAATAAATTACTGAAATGTATAATTTTGAGGTTAATGATAAAGGCTTTGAAACAACCAAAACATTTTTTTAAAGTTCTACTTTATTAGGCTTAAGAAATCCACCTATCCAGATTAAGTAACAGATAATGATAAAAATTTTTGTAACAAAAATAAGAATATTTGTGTTTCTAAGGAAAGCATGATTACATGTGGTAGGTAAATGGAAGATGTATAAGCCTGGTGAAAAATTCTAAGGCATATGAAACAAGAGGGTAATGAAAATTCTGAGCATACAGGCAGCACAACACAGGAGATTCAGAAAGTAGGGTGATACATAATCAAGTATGTTACTACTGTAGAGATTTTAGATATTTCAACAATAATTTTTATGACTGCACAGGTATCTTAGTTCCTGAACCTACTTCTTGATTGAACTGACAAAATATTATACAGTGTTAAAATACCAAATTGTTATTTGTACATCAAAAGTCATTATATAGTTTTCAAAAGAGTAATGTTGTATTTCAAAATACCAGTTATTGTTACATGTTCTCTGTTATGCCTGAAATAAACACCATTCAAACTACTAAGTTCCACCTTCATTCTCTGCTGTAAAGCAGGAATAGCTCCTGATGCAGGTAAAATTCTCATCACATTTAAAAATTAGTCATCAACAAGCTATTGACTGTAATGAGGAAGAAACTCAACACTGCACTGCTGGAGGCTAGAGTTAAACACACAGGAGTGTGTAGACGTGTCGGTGCTTTAGAAACTAGGGTCTCTGACTAGAGCAGTGATTTAACTTCCCGGCTGCCTGGTACAGATAACTGACATTGCTAAACGCTACTCTAATATCAGCTTGTTAAATGTGAGTCCAGACTCAGCAGATCAGAACCCTCACCCAGACTAACTGGAGACATGGGAAATATTTTAGGAGCTGTTTATTTATAAATGAGTTACAATATACCACTATAATTAGATTAATATATAATTATTGATAAACATAGGATTATTTAGAAAATCCTATTCTTGTAGCCACTGCTTTGTTTAACAAAAGCAACAACAGTATCTTCCTCAAAAAACAAGGCCTTGATTTACTGGTTAAATACAATTTAGATACGATTCATGTTAAATTTAGTTATTTATTTAGAAAGAGAAGTTGTTTAATAAACACTGAAAGGAGGAACAATTTAAAGCTCTATAACAAACTACACAATTCTGAACTATTTTATAATTCAATAATCTATCAAAAAATAGACATAGCACAAAGCTACGCATTGGTTGTCACAAAAAAAAATTGTTAACTTTCCTAAGTCTAAACAAGACCAAAAGGGGCTACAGAGTGAGACCTTCTCTCAAAAAAAAATAAATAAATAAGACTAATAAAAATGTATTTTTTTAGCAATGAGAAGGTACTTAACTTACATTTCATTAAAATACATTTCTTAAAAAACCATCAACAGCAAATAATGTTTACTACAAGATCAGCTATTTTAAAGATATTTCTATAAATATTTCAAACTTAATTCTTCTTTCTAGATTATTTGATTAAATGTAAAACAAACTTATAAATAATATTACTTCAATTAACAAATGCTGATAGGTTTTTCATAGTGATTTTGGGTGCAGGATAGTTAAATGGATTATAGTCTCCTAGAAGCTGGCTTTAGAATTTTTCTAAATTTAAATAATTATTCTAAAACATAGATCAAATTTTAAACCTGACATCTTTTCATCCTCAGTAAATCAGTTCCTTAGATTAACATCTGGGCATTTCTAACAACAATTATATTTACTAGAATTTAAGAAAAATTGGTACTAACATCTTGTTAACCCAACACTATTTGTTCAAAAATCCCCCCAACTCTTAATACAGATATTGTGTATTATATAAATACAGATAAACAGGGAAGGGTTTCCTCCCCACTCCCAAACTATGTGCTGTGATCTAGATTTGGTTTAGTAAGAAAAAAAAATTTAATTTCCTGGAATCTACTAAGATCTTCCAAAAACAGACATTCAAAAAATCATTACAGTCCAAAGCATTTCAAATAATGTAAAAAGCCAAATTATATAAAGAACTGTTTTGGCTAAGATTCACTAAATCATTAAAAATGCACATCTGTCAAAGCAGCAAATTAATATGGAATGTAGAAAATTATGATAAATGCCTAGTTATTTAAAGCAAATAAGTGCATGTTGTTGAATCAGTTACATTTTAGGAGGCATACAGATAAATAAAAACTTTAGAAGCACAATTCCTATGGATAGAGTAAGCACAAAGGAAAATTCATTCTCCTTCTGTCCACTTTAAATGTGCAAAGTGATTGTTTCACCAGTAATCCCATAAATACGTGACTTTTACAGAACTATTTCTTCTATGTGCATTTGAACAAGCTCCTTACATTTTAGTATTTTAAATAAGCATTCTATAGTTATTTACAATAACTAAGGAGGGAAGAAAAATAGATCCATTTTGAAACCAGGAGGCACACATTAAAATACTGTGCTGCTTCAAAGAAAAATGTCCTGAGATGACATGTTATGAGATACTATTATTTAAAAGCTGGTTTTATGCAATAGAAACATCTTATGGCTTAAATTAATTAAGAAAATTTTTAAAATACATAACTTGTCAATTTGTGAAATAACAAGAGTAAATAAACTATTCGGAGGCAGTCTCTATATTTATAAATACAAAGTTGATGACCACAAAAATACTTGCTAGCTAAGGACCAGGAAATTATATACACTGCAAAGCTAAAATAAAATTTTTAACTAAATATTTCATATGCTGACATTAAGCAGGATCAAAGAAAACTTACCTTACGGGAATGAGAGAAGCTATTTGTGAAATCTTGGATGCTATCTCTTGATAAACTGTCAACTTTACCTTCATTTCCAGGTGCAAACTTTATGAGTAACTGAGATGATCCCCCCTTAGAACACTTATGCGTAAGGCTAGATGAACAGGAAATATTTGGATAAGCTCCTCCCAATGAAATACTTCTTTGTAAAACAGTGTGGCTTTTGTTCTTCTGTAAAATTGGTCTTTCCAACTCCCCGTTGCCGCTTATTTGATAATCCGTGTCTTGAGTGGATGATAAAGACTCGGAGGTCCTATGCTCTGGATCACAATGAAGCTCACCAGCTGGCATCCCTGATTTACAATCACGGTCTGTTGTTTCACAGTCCAACGTAGGTGCTTTGTGTTGAGTGAGATGCAGTGAAACACAAGAATATCCACCAGGTGACTTTGTACAGACAGTCTGTTTAGGGCTACTGTTTGAAGCAACAACTTTCTTTAGTGAAAAGTCCTTTGCTGGCAATGGCCGTATATCTCTCACTTCTCCAGAAGCACAAACTGTTTTAGATAATCGAAGTCCATTGACCGCTGTTGAAAGAAATCCCTTAGCACTACAGCCATCTACACTATGTGCAATTTCATTAGGAGAGACGGTCATCTGGTGCGAAGTCTGGTAGGACCCTTTACTCAGATGAATCCCGGTGCCTGTTGGAGATGCTGGTGGGGTATTTAAAGGGCTCCTAGGAAAAAAGACCAAGGACGAGCAGCGCTTCAGGGGAATTTTTGTGTTCCTGCTCACTGGCAGCTTCATCACCTCTATTCCAACCCCTAGGTCACTCTGGACGAAAGGGACTGTGCCTGGACTTCTCGAAAACATGTCACAGGTAGTCTTCCTGGGTAGTGCACTGCTGCTGGAGGTGCCGTCAGAAGGTAAATTTCCATCAAAAAGCGTGTCTTCACTTGGTGGGAAAGTGTAACCACTGCTGTCACTGATGACACTGTTGGTGTAGGAGCCTCCACTAGTGACACTTGCACACGACCCGTAATCACTACTGTTGCTGCTAAAAGACCCACTATCACCGGCTGGAACATGACTAAGGCAAACAGCAGAAGTACTTAGGAGGTAACCATCACCCCCAGAATTCAGAAGACCCCCACTGCTGGACAAACTGTCCCTCAGAATACAAGGACACGAAGCATGGTCTCCATTCCCTGAGTCACTGCTGGACAGGGGCCACCTGCCATAGCTTGCTGGACGCAGAGAGATATGCAGGCAGCTGCTCTTTTTACTGGTATTTCCAGGTGGAGGAACAGAGGATCTCTGCGGGGACGACACATTCTCCTGCAGGGATGGAGCTGGTACAGTCGGCCGGGAAGTCAGCTTCATCTGGACAACACTCGGTGCTGGAACCTGTGCCTGTCTCTGGAAGCCCATGTGAACACGGCCACTCGGCTCATCTCCGGAGGGTCCCAACAAAGGGCACGTACTGCTTCTTCTGGCTGCAAAATGCAATCGTAAGCTCTGGGCCATTTGTTCTCATTTCCAAACATGTGAAGGAGTGAAAGTCATAACACAGACCTCTGTTCGCAGACAGGCTGTACGCAGCTGCGCTGCCTCCAAAGAAAAAATCATTTGTGGCGCTAGGCAAAACATTAGCTACCAGACGTCGTAAGAAGGAAAAGAAGACCCGTTCCCGAGACAGACGTTTCCAAAATGCCTCAAGTGGCTTGTTGTCAAAAGCCCTGGACTCCCCCGACCTTTCAGTTGAGCCCTGGCAGTTCAATGACTCCACGCAACAGTCTTGTTTCAATTATACCTTCTCCAATTTGCATGAATGAGTAACACAAGTACAACCACCTTCTAGCGTTTCAAGTTAAAAGTGTTTTTCGCACCAGCTCTACTAAACGAACATTTAGGAACGGGAGTCGCAATGCCTATACTTTTTCCAGCCGAGTCTGACCACTAATATTTTTACCCAAAGGTATAGAGTTACAGGAAGTCGGTAGGAACGAAACCCCATGTAATTCAGTATCAAATCAAAGATTAGATTTCAAAATACTCTCCATAATAGGAGCCTAGTGGAATTAGTTAACATAGAAAGGAATAAGGACTGTTAAATCTGTTAAATTTTTAAAGGTGAGCAAATTCAAACAGTTGTATAAATTTGGAAAAAACAAAACTTTGGGGTGGATTAAAACTTTAGCATTCGGTCAAACAGATAAATATTTTGGCTTTCAATGTATCAATTAAAGAAAGTGAAAGCTTACACACAGAATTACAAATCAGCCTAGTAATACTGCCGCAAAAGCTGAGCATAGGTCTGTGGAGTAAAAAAAATAAGTGCAAGAGACGCTGTCACCCAACATTTTTTCCTGTAATTTTAAGGTCTTTACCAGCAGCCAACTAGTACAGTCTCTAAATGATGCCATTTATATTCTGACTATTAAAACTCTGCCAAGAAATAGCCTAAGCAAACATTCCATTAAAAATATATGCAGATCAGACAGAAAAACTGTACCCCAATATAGTTTGAACACATCGGGTATTTTATTCCACTGTCTCTGCAATTCATTCACTTAAGAGAGTGTTGTGGTAAGTAAAGCAGCCTAAAAAGTATTTAACACATCAAATAAACACATCTCAATGCCAATTCTGTTCTGAAAAACTTCAAGAGCTCTTTGCTGGCCCCTGCTGGTGTTTTGAAACAATCCAGGTAGCTGTTGAGTATCTACAAAGAATTACAAACCACGCCACACATTTCTTTACACAAACGAAGCACATGCTTGTTTACACTTCTGAGCACCAGCACTGCCCTGGAAATGGAAGAGAACAGTAGGCTGTTTGTTCTTTCAGGGGTTGTGAAACACACACACACACACACACACACACACACACACACACACTCTTACATGAAGGCTTTTTTTGCTTTGTATTTATTTTCAGTTTACTTGGCAAAGAAGTTCAATATTTTAATTTTTCTCCCAAGTGTCATAGACCAAGATGAGTATTTTATCTGAAAGAAAGAAACTTATTTTTAAATCATACTCTAGGGCATATTTAAACCCCTTACCTGAATTTTATAGCTGGAACTACAGTAATGAATACATACTGGCTCATTCATAGGGAAGTAAAAAGTAGAACAGTTCAGTTGCTTACACTGCATGATACTACACTCAAGTTGTATTTTTCTAAGTAAGTTTTTTCCTAAGTAAAAGCAAATATGTAAAACATATACTCATACCTTGTTTAAAAAGGAATACTGCCTAAGTTAGATTTGTTTTCAGTCACAGTGTTCTACACAGTATTTTTAATCAGGTGAGACATGACAAAATAGAAATAAGTAAATTTATTAGATTTTATGTGACTAGGACAAGATACCATTGCGGTCCAGATGATATAGTAATAGTCACAAGCTAGGCTGGGTGGAGGTGAGATGCAGTGGCAAAGCACCAGCCTACACCTCGTAATACAATTACGATGATGGTGACTAACCATAACGTGTTGTAGTGAGGACTGAACCCAGAGCCTTAGTACTGGACGAAACCCCTTTTTAAATTTTACATATTCGAACAGAGTCTTACTGAGTCCAAAGCTGCCTAGGTTGGGCCCGGACTTGTGATCCTCCTGCTTTAGCTTCCCAGAGAACTGGGGTTCCATGTGTGCCACCACGTCAGGCTTCAGTGTGATTCTGTGCAACCTGTCTCCTTTACGACTGGCTGTCAGTCAATATCTCTTTACAATTCTTTTCCAGGGGCTCCAGCTGTTCTCCTTGGACTAAGTTAGATGTTAGTAACTCAAACAATGGATGACTCCTGTGAGGCTAATCAATGAGATCACTGTGCATATGCTGTCACGTAAAACTTCCAGTTAGTAAGAAAAGTCCTGTAATCATTAATACAAAATAAGGAACCCTAGATACGTGGCCAGACAATTTTTTTTCTGGTAACCACTGTAGCTCCCTACATGCACCAGCTTCATGTCCCAGCTGGACTTTAAATTCCTGGGGGCAGGAAGACACAGAGACATATTTTTTTGATCCTCCTCAAGTTGTGCTGGGCACAAAGTCAGCACTGAATAAACTCAGAAAGGTGGGAAAATGGGTGGACGTCACTGCAGTCACAAAAGCAGCCTAACAAGTTGATCCAGTTGCTACTTTTAAAGAAATATCAAAAAGCCAGGTATGATGGCACATGCCTGTGGATCCTAGCACTCAGGAGGCTGAGGCAAGAAGACCACCGGTTTGACCCCAGCCTGAGTTACATAGCAAGTTCCTCTTAATATTTTTCCTTTTTTAATTTTCCATTTTAAGACAGGGTCTTGTTAAGTCACTAAACTGCCCAGTGGGAATCAAACTTGGGGTCTGCCTGCCTTAGCTTTCCCGCGTGCTGAGATTATAGATAAATGCCACCACACATGGGTGTTTTACTTTGTTTTATTTACACGTCATTTTCCTTTCCCCTTCCCATCCTCTCACTCCCTTTTCCCTTTCCCTTTCCACAGTGCCCATCATCTTACTTCTTCTGTATCTTTTACAGTTTTTATGGCTTTGTTTTCTCATATTAGAGAGAACGTATGATATTTAACTTTCTGGGACTGATTCATTTCGCTGAGCATTGTTCTCAAGGCACATCCATTTACCTACAAATGACCTGAATTCGTCATTCTTAACGGCACAGTAATACTCCACTGTGTATATACACCACATCTTCTTTATCCAGTCATCTGTGCTCAGGCATACTGGCTTCTTCCAAGACTTGGCTATTATAAATTGTGCTGCTATAAACATGGGTATGCATGTATTGCTATAGTATGATAACTCTTTTGGAAAGATACCCAGAAGAGGAACAGCTGGGTCAAATGGGATGTTGATGTCCAGTTTTCTGAGGCATCTCCACACTGCTTTCCATAGTGGCGGTACCAGTTTGCCGTCCCACCAGCGATGGAGGAGGGCTCCTTTTCTCTGACAGCCTCACCAGTACCTTTTTTTTTTTTTTTAACTTCTTAATAGCAACCATTTTTGCGGGCATTTGATGGAACCTCAGTGTTGTTCTAATCTGCATTTCTTTGATGGCTAAAGATGTTGAACATTTTCTCATGCACTTACTGGCCATTTGGACTTCTTCTAAGAACTGTTTATTCATTTCAGAATCCAATTTTTTGATCGGGTCCTTTTATTTCAGAGGGTCTACTTTTTTAAGTATATTCTTGATAACAGTCCTCTGTCTGAAGAGCAGCTGACAAGTATTTTTCCCCATTCTGTGGGTACTCTCTTCACTCTGTTGATCCTTTCCTTTGCTGTGCAGAAGCTTTTCAAATTTCATATAGTCTCATTCGTCAATCCTTGTGTTTTGGGTGTTTGAGAAAGCCCTTGCCTGTCTTCAAGAGTTCTGCCTTTTTCTTCCAACAACTTCAGTATTTCCATTTTAATGGCTAAGTCTTTGAACCATTTTGATTTTGATTTCAGTGCACAGTCAAAATTGTAGGTCTAGTTTCAATCTTCCGCATTTGCGTTCGCCAGCTTTCCCTGCACCATTTGTTAAAGAGGCTAGCTTTACTCCAGTGTTTATTTTTGGCCCCTTTGTTGGAAATCAAACAGCTGATGGTTTTTGAGGGTGTATGGGCATCTTCAATTCCATTCCATTGATCTACCAGTCTTGTTTTTGTACCAATACCATGTTGGCATCACTGCTGCTGTGCAATATTATTGGATATCTGGTATTGGGATGCCTCCTGCTTTTGTCTTGTTGCTTAGGATAGTCTTGGCTATTCTTGGCCTCTTCTGGTTTCATATAAATTTTGAGGTTTTTTTCCTAGTTCTATAAAAAATGTTGCTGGTATCTTGAGTGGGACTGCATTGAATCTGTTTATTAGTTCAGGTAATATGGCCATTTTGATAATGTTGCTTCTGACTATACAGAAACAGAAAATGTCTTTCCATTTTCTAAAACTCTTGGATTTCTTTTTTCAGAGTACTATAGCTCTCAGTATAAAGGTCTTTCACTTGCTTTGTTAGGTTGATTCGTAGGTATTTAGTTTTCTTTGAGGTGACTATGAATGGAATTATTTTTTAATCCCTTTCTCTGTGCTTTGACTGTTGCTATAGAGGAATGCTACTGATTTTTGTATATTCATTTTATATCCTGCAACTAGGCTGGATGTATTTATTAGGTCTAAGTGTCTTCAGGTAGAGTTTTTTGGGTATTCTATGTAAAAGATGTCAACCGCAAATAAGGACAGTCTGACTTCTTCCCTTCCTATGCACATTCCCTTTATTCCAGTCTCTTGCCTGATTACTCCAGCTGAGGTCAAGCACCATGTTAAATGGAAGTGGTAAGAGTGGACACACTTGTCTTGTTCCTGATTTGAGGAGAAGTGCTTTCAGTTTTTCCCTGCTTAGGAAGATGATGGCTGTAGGATTGTCACAAATTGCTCTTATCAGCTTGAGGAAAGGTCCTTCCATATTTACATTAAGAGTTTTGATCAGGAAGGGGTGTTGTATTTTGTCAAAGGCTTTTTTTTTTTGCATCTATTGAGATGATCATGTGGTTTCTGTCCTTGCCTTTGTTGATGTGATACATTACATTAATTTGTGTATGTTGAAACAGGCTTGCATGCCTGGGATGTAGTCAATTTGGTTGTGGTGTATGAACTTTTTAATAATTTGTTGCATTCTGTTTGCAAGTACCTTATTGAGGATTTCTGCATCAATATTCATTAAGGAAACTGGCTTATAATTTTCGTTCCTTGTTGGGTCTTTGTCTGATTTGGAAATCAAGGTGATACCTCCTTCCAGGAAGGAGTCTGGCAGTGTTCCCCCTTTACCAATTTCACGGAAGAGTTTAAGAAGCACTGGCACTAACTCTTCTCTAAAGTTCTCATAAAATTCTGCAGTGAAACCTTCAGGTCCTGGGCTTTTCTTTGTTGGTAGATCCTTTATTACTGCCTGAATTTCATTCCTGGTTGTTCCTCTATTCAGGATTTCAGTATCTTCTTGGTTCAATTTTGGCATATCACATGTATCAAGGAATTCATCTATTTCTTTTGAGTTTGTGAATTTGTTATAGTTTTTCAAAATAGTTTTGCATAATTCTCTGGATTTCAACAGTGTCTGTTGTGATTTCACCTTCTTTCAGTTTCAGTTGCATTGGTGTGGATTTTTCTTTCCTTCTTTTGATGGGTTTTGCTAGAGGTTTATTGAACTTATTTATCCTTTCAAAGAACTCCTTAATTTACTATTTTTTATTTATTTTAGGTTTTAATTTCATTGATCTCTGCCTGATTCTTGTAATTTCTCTTCTTCTACTACCTTTGGATTTGATTTGTTCTTTTTTCTCAAAGACTTTGAGCTACATCATTAATTTCAGATTGCTCTTTTTCAAATGTGCACTAATAGCTACAAATAATCCTCTTACTACTGCTACCAGGCTTCCCACAGATTCTGGTATGATGTATTTCCATTGTCACTTGACTTTAGAAAGTTCTTGATTTCTATCTTTATTTCTTATGTGACTGATTCATTGTTCAATAACATATTATTTAATCCCCTTGTATTTGAACAGTCTGTAATTAGTTTTGTTATTGATTTCTAGTTTTAGTCTACTATGATCTGAAAGTGTGCAGGGATGATATCAATTCTTTCCTATTTAAGAATATCTTACCTCCAAGGATAAGGTCTATTTTGGAAAATGTACCATTTGCTGCTGAGAAAAAGGTATAGTCTCTTAGTCCATTTTACCTCTGATATTGGTTGATTTTTCTGTCTGGTTAATTTGTCTAGTTGTGAATGCAGGGTATTGAAGTCCCCTAGTACGATTGTATTGGGGTCTTTTGGTCCTTCATGTCCAATAGTTTCTGTTGTATGTAACTGGGTACACCTACATTGGGTGCATATATGTTTATAACTGTAAGCTCTTCCTGTTGGATTGTTCCTTTTACCAGTATATAGTCACCATCTTTGTCTCTTCTGATCGTCTTTGGTTTGAAGTTTGCCATATCTGAGAATAGTACAGCTACTCCTGCTTGTTTCTAGGCTCCAGCAGCATGTAGTATTAGTTTCCAGCCACTGGCCTTCAGTCTGTGTGTTTCTCTGTGGGTGAAGTGTGTCTCTTGCAGACAACAAATGGTCGAGTTTTATTTTTTGATTCGCTCTGCCGGTCTGTGTCTTTTGATTGGCAAGTTTAAACCATCAGCATTGAGAGTAACTATTGTAAGATTTTTACTGGATCCTGTTATTGACCTGTTCTTCTATTGGTTCTTTACTTTTTCTTTTTGTTACACTTTCTCTTTAGATGTTTTCTTTCCTTCACTTTCTTTGGTGTTGCTTGTGACTCTGTCTCTAAGATTTCTTCCAGTATTTTCTACAGTGCTGGGTTAGTGGTCACAAATTTCTTTAGAGATTCTTGGTCACGAAAACTTTTTACTTCCCCTGAAATTTTCAGGGATAATTTTGCTTGATACAACAACCGGGGTTGACACTTTTTGTCTTTCAAGCCTTGAAAGATTTTGCTCCAGGGTATCCTGGCCTTTATGGTTTGCACTGAGAAATCTGTAGTGATCTGAATGGGTTCACTTTGGTAAAATGATGTCAGTTTTTCTCTTGCTGCTTTTAATATTCTTTATGTTGGATTTCTGAGGTTCTGGATTATGATGTGTCATGCTGAGTTTCTTAGCTGTTGCAGGTTATTTGGTGTTCTGTAAGTTTCTTGTACCTCAATATTAACTTCATTTCCCAGATTTTGGAAATTTTCTTATATAATTTCACTGAATAAATTAGTTTACCTTTGGTACTGTCTTCTGCTCTTTCTCTCACACTCATAATTCTGAGATTAATTCTCTCTGAATCATCCATTGGCTGTTGCATCCAGCTACTTTGGTCATTTCTGATTTTGGAGTTGTGCCTAATTATGGCATTTGTTTCCTTGGCCTTATCTTTATGGTCTGAAATTCTGACCTCACAATACTCGAACTGATTTCCCCTGCTCTCAAATCAATTTATCATATCCTAAATTTCAGCTAGCTTTTCAGAATTTCCACTTCTCTATCAAAATATTCCTTCATATCTCACATTTCCTTATTTACCCAGCCAACTTTTTATCTGTGGCTTCTATATGCTCAGTAAGCTTTGTATCCATGAGGACTACTATTTGTTTAATGAGTTCCTCTTTAACACCACTGACCACTGCGTTTGTTTGTTTAAGAGTATCTTGTCTGAGCTCACTTATTTGCTTTTTGGACTTCCTTCCCTATGAATTCCACTATTTCAGGGCCCACGACAATAGTTTCTGGGGAATCAGGAGTTTCTGTGGGTGTCCTGCTGCCTTGTCTTCCCATGTTTCTGTTGTTGAGGGACTTCTCTCTAAGTCTAGCCAAGAGGTTTCTGTGAACAGGTATGAGAGTGTATGAGAGGAGTCAAAAGTCCTCTGAGGCTTCCAGTGAAGATGGTGGCTGAGTAACAGCGCTGCATAATGTCTCCTTACCGACTCACTTAAAGAGTCAAAAATTTAGTTAGAAAAAGCGTGTCTGGTGTAGCTAGGAAAGAGACGACCATCCCCAAAAACTGAAAGGCGGCCAGCAGGAGGCCAGAAATTCCGAAGGATCATCGAAAGCAGAGAAAAAAAAATCCCCGCGGCCCACGAAGCCGCCGCAGACGGCTGCAAACAGCTGGAGCTGCAGGCAGCTGCGGACTAAGGAGAGGTCGTGGGGACCTGAACATCTGACGGAGCTGGGAGAGGACTGAGCACACAACAACGGAGAGGAGGCTGCAGGCGGGTCAGAAATCCTGAAGTCACATCAGAAGAGGAGGAAAGAAGCAGCTGACTCGTTGCAGCCCCAGCTGCCGGCACCCACAGATCACAAGGTCCGGAGGCCAGAACCTCAGCACGAGGTAAGTGCGGATCGAGAGAAGTGGGAATCATCAGTCAGCGGGCAGCCCCAGCCTCAGAAGCACCAACCCGCGGGTGTGTGTACTACAAACGCAGCGTGCGCTCCCCCTAGAAAAGGCCCCAGGATCCCAGATCAGAAATAGGGCTCAGCAGCCATCTCAGGCAGTGGCGTCAGCAGGAGCCATTTTCTTTCCTGTGCACCAGAGACAGCCAGAGGTAGCAGAACCATGGGGAAACGTGGTAACAAATCTCATACAAAAAGATCTGACACCCCAGAAGATGATACCATTAATACTGAGATGCAGAATCCAAAGAAAAGGGCAAAAATGGTGGTAACTTCTGGGACCAGATAATCAGTGAATTAAAGCAGGATTTAAAGCAAGAAGCAAAGCAGGAAATAAAACAGACAGCGCACGAGCTACACCAACATGTAGCTAATCAAAAAGCAAGCCTTGAAAAGCAATTAGAGGAGACCTAAGAAAAAATGGGGAAACACAGTTACCAATTTCCTACAAAAAGACTTGACACCCATAAGATGTTACCAGGGGTACTAAAGATAAACATGGCAAAAATGATGGTAGCTTCTGGGCCCAGATAATCAGTGAATTAGAGCAGGAAATAAAACAGACAGCAGAAGAGCTACACCAACACATAGCTAAGCAAAAAGCAAGTCTTGAAAAGCAACTAGAGGAGACCAGAGAAGAAATATGCCAGAAGATAATGAAGGCAAAGGAAGAAATTAGAGAAGTACACAACAGAGATAAAGAAAAATTGAATGCAGATATTCAGGAAGTGAAACACACACGGGAAATAATAAGCAACCACATTAAACATCTTCAGAATAGAATATCAGACCTAGAAAATAAAGTGACTGCGCTGCAACATACAGGCCATGAGGAACACAAAGTAAATAAAGAAAGCAAATCATTACAACGGCTGATAGATGATTCAAGGAGAAACAACCTCAGAATTATGGGAATCCAGGAGAAGACTGAGGAGAAAACAAAAGGCTTAAAGGACATGTTTAATGAAATTATGGAAGAAAATTTCCCAAATCTAAGAAACGAAAGAACATGGAACTATTGCAGGCATATAGAACACCAAACAACTTTGATCAGAAGAAATCTTCATCACGACACATCATAATTAAAATTCTAGAAACCCAACACAAAGAGAAAATACTAAAAGCTGTAAGAGAAAAACAGAAGGTGACCTACAAAGATAAGCCCATCAGGATAACTGCAGACTTCTCAATCCAGACTCTAAAACCAAGGAGACCATGGAGCAATGTCATCCAAGCATTAAAAGAACACACATGCCAACTAAGACTGCTATATCCAGCAAAATTATCTTTTAATTTAAGGGGAAAACTTAAAACTTTCCATGATATAGAAAGCTTAAAGGAATTTGCAGCCACTGAGCCAGTGAATACTTAAAGGAAACCTAGAAAGAAAAAGGGAGGCCAGCGACATCAATGACCCCAGAGGAAAAGCGACAACAGCTAGAGGAGAATGAGCTGAAAAAAAGTATGTTAGTAATCAGTGAAATATGAGTAAATAACTTATGAAATTTAAAAAGTCTGAAATAACTAAATTTGCCTTCATATCTGTCACTTTAAGTACATATATGTGGTATAGATTTAAGTTCATTTAATACAGCAATGTGATATAGTTTTAACTTTGTTTTATTGTAGCAATTCACTTATTAGGTCACTAATGAAAATTTATCCTAAGGAAACTGATTGATGTAAAGATAACCCTGTGAATGTACAAGTATGCACCTTCCAACATTCAGCTAAGGCATTTGAAATTTAATTTTTTTTCTTCTACTTTCCCAAATTTACTAGTCTTTTGAACTACATGCTTATAGTTATTTTCTAATGTGAACTGGTGGGTAAGGCCAGGTTTAAAAATAACAACAAAGATATAGCAAAATATAGAAAAGAACTTTTGATAAATATCCCAATAATAGGTTGGATTCAGAGAAGGGGCATCAAGATTTGACTACTGCGAACCCATTAGAGGAATAGGAAGCTGGCGTAGAGTGGTGACTTGAGTGAAATGACTTAGGCGCGAAAGATTAGTATGTTAAACACCGTATGGTTTCTTTGACTTGGAAAACCCAGAACACAGACATTCTTTGGAACCATATGAAGTGACAGCCGGAGCCGGGGGAAGGGACAGGGAGAGGGTGGGAGGGTAGAAGATGGGAAGGGATTGTGAAGTCGATGTGATACACAGATGTATGAAACACCCAAATTCACTGTAAAGACTATGTATTACATTTATATATTAACAAAAAGTAGTGGGGGAAAAAAGTCCTGAGTTCTGTGCTGGGAGTAGGTGGTGAAGGAGGACTTAACATTGTCCTCTGAGGTGTCTTGTCTACCTCCAAACCCCTCAGCAAAGCTTTCCTACCTGTCATGGCTTTCATCCTCTGAGGGCAGGGCTCTCCACACTCGGAGGTGCTCCCTACTCTCACCACTCCCTCTCCAGCTGTTCAGGAGGTCAGCCTTTCTCTCCTCAACTGTCTCTCCTGCCAGTTTCCCTCTGGGCACTGTTTAAGAGTGTCCTCCAAAACTCTGGGGTGCCTGTCTGAGCCTTCTTCTACTTTGAACAGTTTAGGCTTGGCCTATTTTTTTTTTAACAAAATGGCTCCTGCCTATGTCATTTCCTATTATGGCTACTGAATGCTGCTTCTTGGAAGCCAGTCTAGGCTCCAGAGACCTCTTCTAGGAGAAGCTCTAAGTGCATACGCAGCTTGTACTTCCCATTGGCTCATTTATGGATGCTGGGACTACCAGCTACTGTCTATTCCCACCTCTTCCTCAATCTGAGGTTCCAGGTGCCAGAGGAAGTTCCTTCCAACAGGGGATGCCTGCGGCTCACAGCTATTTGCAGTTGGCCTGGGGCAGCTTCCTGGCCTGCTGGGGCTTTTTTCCCTGCTTCTGATGTTTCGTCAGGATTTCTGATCTTCCAGTGGCCTCCTTTCAATTGTTAGGGTGTTCCTCGCTCTCCTGGCTACACTGAATGGGCCATTTTTGACGATAATCTCAACTTTTTAAGTGAGCCTACCAGGAGACATTGTGCAGCTCTCTTGACTAGCTGCTATCTTGTCCAGGACCCCTCTTCAAGGAAAGAAAGATAGAACAACAGAAAGAAAGAAAAGAAAAGAACAAAAAAACAAAGAAAGAAGGAAGGAAGTTAAGAAAGAAAATCAAGCCAAGACTGGCAACAAAGGCTATAATCCCAGCACTCAGGGAGGCTGAGATAGGAGAATCACAAGTTTAGGTCAAGCCTAGGCAATTTAGCAACTTAGTGTAATTGCCTCAAAAAAAAAAAAAATGGGCTATAGGTATAGATCAGTGGGGAGTCCCTGTATTTCATCCCCAGTTTGAAAAAAAATCAATTAATAAATCAATCAAAAAGCTCTGCAGTTACACAAGAAAAAGTGAAAAATGTACAAGGAGGGTTTTTGCTGAGGACAGGTGAGGTAAGAGAACTGTACAATGCCTCGTCTCCAGCCAATCTAAACCTCTGGGAGCCTAAGTAGTTTCCCTTGCCGGCTCAGGTCTAAGGATGTACAGGACTCGTCCCACCATCACCACGGCTCCAGGAATCAGCAGACTGGGCAAAAGAGCTATCCTTTGGTCCAGTAAATGTCCAGAGGTGAGGGCCCTCCGTCCAGGGACAGACAGCATTCTCACTGGAGAGGAACCCACACCAGCCCTTTGGCATTGCATGCTCTGAAATGAAACAGGTAACATCTTAGGACCAAAAGTTAGGATCCCACATTCTGGGCTGTTTGGTAATGATTATCTCCATGGAACATAATGTGATTCTCTCTGTGGTTTGAATGATGTGGATGGGCTCTGGTAGCACCAATCACTGACAGGAATGCTTAAAGCCAAAGCCCACGGTAATGGTTCCAAGTCAACTGAACATGGTAGGGGACCCAGCTGTTCAGTCAAATGCTAGTCCAGATGTTGCTCCGAAGGTATTTTTGAAGACAGAATTAACATGTGAACAACAAACTTTTAGTAAAGCATATAACACTCCACAATGTAGGCAGGACTGTCCAGCTAGCTGAAGGTCCTATGAGCAAAGACTGAAGATTTCCAAGGAAGCAGTTCTGACTTGGGCCTCAAACACAGAAATCTCCCTTCATTCCCAGCTTCCTACCTGGCTGATATGTTTCACACTCAAGGGTACGCTATCAGCCCTTATCTCAACCTCCAGCTGCCAGCCTATCCCTAGGATCTCAGATTTGCAGGGCCTTACTATTATATGTAACTTAAAGAAAAAATATATGGTCTCCCACAGAACCACATACATATGGAGACCATAATGCACACATGCACACACACACACACACACACACACACACACACACACACACACACACACACACACACAGAGTTCTTTGCCTTCTGAACCGTGGGTGGCTGAATGTGTGCAGATGTACTTCTTAGACAGGTGACACCTACGTGCTAGCTTTTGTAATCATGGGTGGAAATTTTTAAATTCTATTTGAATATTCATGATCTATAGACTCAGTAACATGTTAGTGACATACAAGTTGGGAATGTGTGCCCATCCCTACCCTTTCTGACCTTTTTCTCCGTTTCTCCTCCCATCCTTAGGGTGTGCTCTCTTTCCTAGTAGCTCACTGCACCCCTCTGGCTTCCCCCCCCCCTTTCGTTAGGACCTTTTCATACACGTTTATGGCAATCTCATATGAGAGACAGCAATGAGTACCCAATCTTTTGTGTCTGGAACATTTCACTAGGTATTACTGACTCAAGGTGGTCTCATTTTCTTTCCAATGCTTCATAACTTTATGTATATTACTCCATTATGTATATTACTATATTTTCTTTATCTACTCCTCTGTTGATGGGCATGTAGGTCATCTCAAGAATTTAGCCATTATAAATTTTGCTGCTGTACGCATGGCTATGCATGTGCATCTCTTATATGATAACTTTAGCTCTTCTGGGAAAATAGTACACCGATTGCTAAGTCAAATAGGATCTCTATTCTCAGATTTTTAAGAAATCTCCACACTACTTTCCATAGTGGCTGAAACAGACTGAAGTCACATATCAGTGTAAAAGTATTCCTTTTCCCCCACAGCCTGGCCAACAAATGTTTTCTGAGTTCTTAATGTAAGCCATTCTCACTGGAGTAAAATGAAATCTCATGCTGTTTTAATTTTGCATTTGTCCAATGGCCATAGATGTTAAATACTTTTTTCATACGCTTCTTGGCCTTTTGCACTTCCTCTTCTAAGAAGAATCTTTTCATTTCAGTTGTCCATTTCCTAAGGGGGTCATTTATCTTGGGGGGTTACTTTTTTAACTCTTTATATATTCTAGATATTAATCCTGTGTCTGAAGCATTGCGGGAAAAAATTTTCACCCATTCTGTGGGTGGTCTCTTCACCCACTAGTTGCTTCCTTTGTTGCACAAAAGCTTTTTAGCTTGATGTAGTCCTATTCGCCTAATCTTGCTGTTGTGCAGCAGTATTCTGTTCATCAAATTTTTTCCTGTCCCTGTGTCTTCCGGTATTTTACTCTTTTTGTCTTCCAGTAGGTTCAGTATTTGTTTTGATATCTAGTTCTCTGATCAATTTTGATCTGATTTTAGTGTGTGGTGACAGATATGGATCAATCTCTTTCTCCTGCACATGGTAATCCAGTTTTCCCAGCATCATTTGTTGAAGATGCTGTCCTTTCTTCAGTGAATGGTTTTGGTCTCTGTCAGAAATCAGACAACTAAGGGTGGTTGGGTTTGTTTTGGTAGCCTCAATTCTGTGCCATTGACTGTCTTGTCTGTTCTTGCGCCAGTACATGTTCTTAACTGCCTCCGGCTGTTATCTGGTAAAGTGACTTTTGTACAAAGCTCCATTCCCCACAAATTAAAGGAGGAAGATTTATTTTAGCTCAGTTTCAGAAAGGCTTACGTAGTCATTCATGGGGGCAGCTGGCAACCTTGAAGGTACACAGCAGGGGCTGGACAGCTGCTCATGCCACTGCAGACAGAAAGCCACACGAGTTGATATGTGAAGGGAAGGCCAGAGCTTTCCCGGGAAAAAGCTATAACAATGTCTCTTTGTCCTTCCTTTACTCAGTTCAAGCCAGTGGGGAACCCAACACCCAGAGTAGGTGCTTCTCCCTCACTTCCTGGCCCATAAGTCAACGATATATACCTGAAAGCTCTGCCTGGAGCAACCCTCTTTCCATCTCAACAAACTGACACAATCTCCCCAGGTCAAACTCCCAGTGTCCACACCTTTCTAGCCAAGCCCTACCTCCCAACAGTACAAGGTTACATGATTATCACAATACATCCAAAGACATGAGGCTTTTTGGGACACTCCAGCTCCAAACCACAGCAACTAGGGTGGAATGTAGGGTGGGCATCAAAAAAGGGAAATGAAATGTTCTCATTCCTTCGCTGAGGGGCATATGTACTGGCATTTGTCTTCCAAAAAATTACATTACAGATACATCTTTGTATGTTTAAAAAAATACAAATAATAAAATACACCTAATGTCATCTAAAAGGAAAAGAGAACTGCATAGATGAGGGTGGAAGGAAAATATTTCCTCTTCCCCACGAAAAACAAAAACAAAAACAGAAAACAAAAACCTACCCCACTGACCATCTGATACACAAATGATCCACATCCATCACCTGGCCTTTTGGAGACCCAGTTTCCAGTCCATGATGGAGCTGCTTTTGGCAGCAAAAGTATTTTGGCTGATTATGGTATGACTTCGTTGGCAACATTTCCAGGTATGAGTATGATCATCACTTCTTGAGGGGAGAAAGCATGTTATTCAGGCTAACACACAGAAAATAAAGATTTTTTAAAAAAAAAAAACCCAAGTATTTTGTTAGTTAAAAATGAATAAAACCATTCAATTCCTTTTTTGATGCTTGTGTTTAATAAACTGAGAGAACTGGATGCAAAATACTTTCTAATGTATACACGCTCAAATCTTAAGAGGTTTAAAATACAAATGTAAGAACTAAGAAGAGGGTTTGAAAAAGGATCCCAGAGACACAAAATTGGGAAAGGACAAAACTTTAAGAGAGTCTTTAGGAAATCAGAACTCCAATCCTACAGTGAAATCAAGTTCATTTTCCCTTTTGCCTCTCGCACAGGTAGGCGTCCTGAGGACCATACTTGCTCCTCCTCCTCAGAGTGACAGAGAGGCTACCAATGGAGAAGACTTCTAGGGAGACGGATGGATGGGATGATGGAGGAGAATGTGGCCATAGTGAGGTGGCGGGGAGTTGAGGGGATGCAAACTGGCAACCTGCGAAAAGCCAGGAACCCACAGGATGGACTAGCTTAGGGAGGGCTGGAAGGGAAGGAAGACTAGTGACCACACTATCTGAGTGAGAGCTGACCACCGACTGAAAGAAAACACCCTGCATCTCCACCGCTAGCCCACAATACCCCCCAGGGCACAAAATGCCCCCTGCCCCCTGCTGTTCTCCCCATACTGACCCTACTCCCTCTTCTCACAGTAGTGACTCACCAAACGATTCTCATCAAACACTTCAAAGAGAAGCCTGTGATGCTGAGGATGGACCTAAGGAAGAAAAAGAGACTTTCTTTAAAAACAAGATAATAACAATATACAGATACTCAAATAAGCACTTAAAACGTTGCCATGTGCTAGTTCTTGTTTTTATTAATACTGTAAATACTGAGCACAAGAGCAAACAGTCATGAGCCACATTTTCTAATAATTTACCTAATAATGAAAAGATTTAGTTGCTTCTTTTTCAAATTTTCCAAAATAGAACAAAAGAAAGTAACATAAAATTTCAAAAGTCTTTAAGTGTTGCAAAAACTTAACAATTACACTAGGAGAATAAAAAACAAAGAATCTTATGATCAGGTTTACTTACTCACGTTTTGTATTTATCAGTTTACAGTGACCTAAAAAGGATGTAGATTTTATGGAAACTAGTGTTCTGAATCACTCTAGTACGGACTCAGTAAACCCATTTGTTGTTTATATGATACAAAGTATGTAGTCAAAAAGTATACACCCAGTTTTCACTTACTGTTAAGATACTGTAGCACATAACTAAAAACCATAGGCAGTGCTTTTCAAAGCACTTTTCATTTTTGCTGAAATGTTTCAGTATCAAGTTAAAAATCTACTTACTATCAAACACAAAAAGGGTCAAGACGGTGGCTGAGTAACAGGTCTGCACAATGTCTCCTTGTGGACCCACTTGAGAATAGTCAAAAACCACCTGCCCAATACAACTGTGACAGGGAAGAACTCCCCAACAACTGAAAGGAGGCTACAGAAAGGCAAGAAACACCCAAAACGCATAACAAGTGGAGGTAAACAGCAGCCCAGGAAGCAGACCCAGGCCAACTTCTGACCCAGGTAAGTGCGAAACTGGGAGAAGTCAGAATTGACAGTAGCATACTACAAATGCAATGTGAGATCCCCCTGGACAAGGGCTCCTGGAGCTTAGATCAGAAGCAGCGCTCAGTAGCCATAACAGGAAATGATATAAACAGAAGCCATTAAAAAAGAAAAAAAAAAAAAAAAAGCCCAAGGCTGAACTGATTAGAGTAAAAGAAAGTTCAGAAGAGTGTATCAGGATTCTTGGGGTCACTCTTAAACAGTGCCAAGAAAAAAACTGGCAAAGAGACAGTCATGGAGAGGAGATAAAGGCCACTGATCTCCTGAACAGCCCAGACGGTAGTGGGAGCACCTTGGAGGGTGGAGAGCCCTACTCTTGGGGGAGGGAAGCCTGGTCAAGTGGGAGAGCTTTGCTGAGAGGCGTGGGGATGAATAAAGATAACCGAGGCCACTGGACTGTTAGGTCCTCCCTCACTGGCTATTCCCAGCACAGAACTCAGAGGAATTCTGGATCCTCCCCCAACACCCTCATAATTGCTCAAAAAAAAAAAAAAAAAAACCCTTAGCTAGGATTTTAAGGTGAAGCCCCTCAACAACAGAAACATGGGAAGAAGATGAGGCAACAGGACACATACAAAAATGCCCGAGACCCCAGAAATTAATATCACAGTCCCTGAAACAGTGGAACTCACAGAGAAGGAGGTCAAAAAGCATATAAATGAGTCAAACATCCAGCTCAAACAAGATATTCTCAAAGAAATGCAAGCATTTATCAGCAGGCTTAAAGAAGAACTTACTAAACAAATAGTGGTCCTCATGGACACAAAGCTCACTGAGCATACAGAAGCCACAAATAAAAAGTTGGCTGAGGTAAATACGGAAATTCAAGATATGGAGGAACATTCTGATAGAGAAATGGAAATTTTGAAAAGCAATGTAGCTGAAATTCAGAATATGAAAAATACATTTCTGAAAGCAGGGGAAGTCAACTTGAATATTGTAGAATTTCATACCATGAAGACAAGGCCAAGGAAACAACACCACAATTAGGCACAACTCCAAAATCAGAAATGAGCAAAGTAGCTGCATACAACAGCTGATGGATGATTCAAACACTGAGTGTATAAAGAATTCATTCACTGAGAGCATACAAGAAAATTTCTCTAATCTAGGGAAAGAAATTTATTCTTAGGTACAAAGAGCTTATAGAACATCAAATAACCTAAACCAGGAATGAGATTCGCCCAAACACATAATCATAACCTCAGAAATACAACTTAAAAAGAGAATATCAAAAGCAACAAGAGAAAAACAGACATTATTCTATCAAGTCAAAATCATTTGAATTACTACAGATTTCTCAAAGTAAACTTTAAAGGCCAGGAGAGCCTGGAGCAAAATCTTTCAAACTTTAAAAGACAGCAAGTGTCAACCCAGGCTGCTGTATTCCGCAAAATTATCCCTGAACACTGAAGGAGAAGAAAATATTTTTCATGACCAAGAATCCCTAATGCAATTTGCAACCACTAGCCCAGAATTGCAGAAAATACTTGAAGGAATCTTGGAGAGACAGAGAGACAAGCAGCACCAAAGAACATAGAAGAAAGGAAAAATCTAAAGAGAAAGTGTAACAACAAAAAGAGATTGGTATTTGAATCATTTGATTGGTATCCTACCAAAACAGTACCAGCTTTCTCATAAAATCTGTGAAACTTTCCTACATAATTACTATTTTAATAGTATATTAGTTTGCAAATCAAAATAATTATATTCAACATGGAGAATTGGTATAAAATTTTTTAAAAATATGTACATGAATTTATAAATGGATAGTTAGGTAGAATGATAAACCAAATCTGGCAAAGTGTTAGGAATTAGTGAAATGTGAGTAAATAATTTATGAAAGTTAAAAAAATTCTGATATAACTAAGTATGCCATTACAACTATTGCCTATGTGTAATTTACTCATGTGACAAAGGCAAAAGTTCATTTAACTTAGCAATTTGCTTATTCAGTCTTTGACGTAAGTTTATCCTAAGAAAATCAATGCAATAATAAGCTGAATTCTTCTGAATGTACAAACATTTATCTTTCCTCAGGTATGGAATTTAAAAATTAACTGCTCTTTTTTTCCTCACATTTTCTAGCCTTATGAATTTCATTGGTATAGTTCTTTTCTTACGTGGACTGGTGGGTGAGGCCATGTTAAAGAATCTCAACAAAGATATGTTAAGATATGAAAACCCCCTAGAACTTTGGGCAAAACATCCCAATGAAGGGCTCTGTTGGACCCAGAGAAGAGGCATCAAAATATGGCCACTGCAGCCCATCCTAGGGTAGGAAGCTGAACTATCGAGTGGTGACGTAAGTCAGATGCAGAAGATTAAATGTGTTAAAAATCGCATGGTTTCTCTGATTTGGGAAGCCCAGAATACAGTCATTGTATATAACCAAATAGGTACGATAATGGGAGTTAGGGGGGATAGGGTGGGTGGGGAAGGGGCAAAAATGGGAAGAGATTTTAAAGTTGCTATGATATATATGTGCACAAGATACTCAAGTTCACTGTAAACATTATGTATGACATATATTTATTAAAATGGGGAAAACACAAAGGAAATATTTAATATCTTTTTATACAACAGGTTTAGACATTGCATAAAAATACATTTAGGTGGATTGTTTTTCTACAATACATACATTACACTGGACAGAGTAATATTTTAAACTTTGGTGTACATGTCAAAAGCAATGACAGCCTTCAGAAAAAAGGTCTAATGCTATACTCATGACCTGAGTATCTAGACATTTAACCCCAATTCTACCTGCCCTCTCTAATAGAACACAGTCCTGACTTAGCCACCCAATGTGCCCAGGTTCACCACACTGCACAATTCAAGTACATCACTAATTTTTAAAAAATGAAGTGTAACATATATTTAGTAAAATGTAAAAGTATAATAGCCTTAACTACACAGCTTGGTGACCTACTATGCAGAGGTTTCTTGAATCATCAAATGATCCTACTTGGATACATAGCCAACAAAAATAAAATCACTCTATCAGAGATATTTGTGATCTCATGTTCATTGCAGCACTACCTGTCCATCAAAGGTAATAAAGAAAATGTGATATATGTAATATTCAGTAGTCTTAAAAAGAAGGAAATCTTAATATTTACAATAATATGCATGGCCCTCGGGACATTATGCAGAGTAAAATATGCCAGTCCTAGAATGCTACATCTTCCCACCTATTTGAAGTTATCAAAGCAGCTCAACCAAAGCAGAGGGTAGAAAGTGATTCCTGAGGCAGGGGAGGCAGGAAATGGGGGCCATCCAACTGGTGCAATCTTTTAGTTAAGCAAGAACTTAGGACTATAGTCTAGAGCCCTGCTGTCCTCACAGTCAACAAGACTGTGCTACACACTCAAAAATTAAGAGGGTAAATCGCAAGTGAAGAGTTCTTGCTACTCTCCAAATAACAGGGAAGGCACGGCTCTTTTTTTCTTTCACCTTGACTGAAGTAACAATGTCACGGGATATGCGTATGTCGAAATTCACATATCAATTATACTTCAGTAAATTAAAAAGTTAAATCGGCTTCTTTCTTTTGTGCCAGTATCTCTCATTCAAAACTGCCTTTAAGAATTCTCTTCTGTCAAGCATCAAAAATGATGGAATAAACATTATAATAAAAATTATAATTTTTAGCACTTTTTTTGTCTTCTTAATGTTTAACTTTCGAAATTCTTCTAACATATATCCATTTTCCGATGTCTCATATATGGGTTTTGGTAAAATTTGTCCAGGCTAGGATATATCTGAGTAGCAGAGCATGTACTCACCATGTAGAAGGCCTTGGGTTTGATCCTCAGGATCATAGAAAGTTGCCCATTTTAGCTAAGCTGTTACATATTCACAGTATTCATTGGCTTGTCATTTTAAAATGCATGTATGATGTTCTCTCTGTTCTCATTTCTTATATTGGTCATCTAGATTCTATTATCTTGGCTAGCTATGATATAGGAGTTTTATCAGTCTTTTTAAAGAACTAAACTTAAACCAAGTTTATTTTCTCCACTTTCTATTTCACTCTTTACTTCAAGCTGTATTTCAAGCTGGTCCTAAACTAACTATGCAGGCCAAGCTGGCCTGAAACGCATGGCAATCCTTCTGCCTCAGCCTCCCACGTGCTGGGGTTACAGGCATGTGGCACCATGCCTAGCTTATGAGGTTCTGGGGAATAGCCAAGCACTTTAACTGCTGTGCCAATCCTCCAGCCCCATCATTTCTACTTTCATTTTCTTTCCTTTTTTTTCTTAAGGTATAACATAGAAGCTGCAACTATTAACTGTAAATCAATCTTTATAGAAAGATATTCAAAGGTACAAATTTCTAAGAACAGAGTTAGTTTTACCTCACTCTCTGTATCTTATCTTTAACACTGTATTGGTAAAGGATCTATTAGGAAGGCTTACAGAACTGATGACAGAGATAGTCCAAGATGGCGGTCTGGACGTGCAAGCGCTGGAGCGTCCGATGGCTGCTTATCCACTGAGTTAAACACCCATCCAGGACTGCAGGACAGCCGGTGAGAGTCTGCCATGTATCTCGGTTGTTCGAAGAACAATAGCAAAGACTGGAGCCTCAAGATCAGCGACTGAACATGGCAAAAGGCAGACAGGTGCACTTCGAGACTGGAGCGAACCTGTGATGAAGATCTGTGGAGTACAGCAAGTTGGCGTCCACTGACAATCGCAAAGGCGAGAGCTTTCCCAGCTGTAACCATCTTTCTTCTTCCCTCCTTTTATGCAGTTCGCGGTCCAGCTGGGCTTCCCACATCCGGTTGGTGCTCATCGCTCATTCGCTGGCCCACAAATCACTCACATTCTAATCCAGGCTGGTTCTCAACTGCCTAATCTAGGCGTGGTTCCCAAGCCCTAATACAGCTGTGGTTTCTGATTGCCTCAAATCGGCATAGTCTCTCCAATGGTCACAAACATCAATTAGTTAAAATGTTTGCTAATTTCCCTTACTGCTTTTCTGATCCATGGCTTATCTAAGAGCATGTTGTTTTTCCCACATTGGTGGATTTTTCACTGCTGAATTCTAAATCTGCTGCAATAAAAGAATACATTCTGTTGAACTGCAAATCTTATACACATATTCTGACTTGTTTCATGGCCCAATATATCTTAGGAAATGTTCCATGAGTATTTAAAAAGAATGTATATTTTTCCGGTATTAGAAGCAGAATGCCAAGAGCAGACTGATAGTGCTCAAATCACTTACTGATTTTCTTTTTGTCTAGTCTTTTATCCACTGTTGAGAATACATTTTTCAATCATCCTCAATTATTTCTCGTTATTTCTGTCAATTTTTTGTTCTATAAAGCAAACTTTATGACACACGATCTTGAAGATCTAACAGTAGGAACTGTGGTATAAAGTAAGTGCTTCGATGTATCATTGTAGAGTTGCTCTGCTTTCTTCAACTGTATTTATTGCTGTAGAATTTGGGATACTCCCCCCAGGAGGGCAGAGTGGCTCAGAGACTCAGGGAATCATAGATGCATATAGTGGAAGTGGGCAGGTGGGGCCCTTAGGGTCAGGCATCCCAACCCCACCTGGGTGGTACCCATATGGTCCTTTGGAGGATCTACAGATGGTGTATGCCCCTGGGCCTGTGTGTGGACCCTGTGTCTTAGAGCAAGGGCAGTAGCAGTCATCAAGGTAGTATTTGTTACCAAAGTAGCAGCCGCAGCAGCCAACATACTCATCAAAGACCTTGTTCCAGTCTTCATCCCAGTCCCTCTTGTTCTCATCATCCAAAGAGAAAAGAAGTCCTGGGAGCAAGAGAGAACTGCAGACAACTCAAGAGAGAAAAGCAGTAGCTTATCAGATGAGAGAGTCCCAGGAAGCAGTACACAGTTTCTACAAGATTTTGCCTATGCTGTGGTGGGCTTTTGAGTAACGTGACTGCCTCCTCAGTCCCCTGTGCTCCTTCAGTACTACCTCATCTGTGCTTCTGTAGGTAACCCCTCACTCATTCCCGCAAGGAGCACCGTTGCAAAGCAACTCCTCTGACAATCCTGGAGTGAGGAGGAGCGACTCAAAGGCATGCACAGGAGCAGCAGCTAGGTGGAGCTCTTTGGGTCTGAAGCCCTCCTGTGCCTGGGATGGCGCTGCCACTAAAGGAACATGTAGAATCACATGTATGTGGCATGGGTTTCTTTATGGGGTGATGAAATGTCCTAAATTTATTTTGATGACGGTGTACAAATCTTTTATTTTATTAAAAACTTCAAGTGGGTAAGCTACAAGTTATATTATCTCTCAATAAGGCTGTTTAAAAAGCAAGCAAAAAGCCTGCAACCCAGCAAGATGTCACAAGTTAGTGCCATCACTAAAAATCTAGCGGCGCCAACTACAGTTCCTATGTCTATTTAATATCCCATCTGGTCCCTGTAAAAGCCTCATGAGCCCTGGAGGATGGCCACAAGCCAGCTCAATCAAGTCACAGTTCCAAACGCCTGCCGGCTCCCTGAACAAAGGAGCTTGAACAGGCCTGGCATTGACCATAGACTGTGGTTCCACAGGACCCTTGCTGTGTCCAGGGGAATATTCTCTTCACAGACTTCAACCTCTAACCTGCAGAACCCAGGACTGCATGGACAGACAGCACAGCACTACCCTTTGGGCTGTTAGCAATGAGAGGGAACTGGGCCACTTCTACCTCTTTGCTCCTGTCCCACTGTACTTGGAAACACAACTTCATACTGCAATCTTTGATTTAGTGAATAAACCAAACACCAAAGGACGGAGGGCTGCAGAACTCTCACTTGCACAGAACTACCTACAAACTAGCAATGTGACCGTGTCTTCAGCAGGGCATTCCAGGGCTCTGGGATGCCTCTTCCTTCTGGGTAGTGTGGGCGTGTGGCCAACAGAAAGCCCAGGGTGGGCCTGGGTGCTCCGGCACCTTCTCTATTTTCTGGGGCCCAAGAAGGATGAATTGTTGAGTGCATTTCTGTCTCTGTGGACCACACATTCCAACCTCCCAGGTAGAGCTCTGTTGACAGAAAAGGGAAACGCATACCTACAAGAAGAATCTATCTGTGTGTATACAAATGACCAGCCCTCTTGGAATGGAAGAGACCTAATTTAATAAACTTGAAGAGTTTAGGGACATGAGGCTTAATGATACATAGTTTTACTTCCTTATAGAGCTTCTGACTGGTTTTGGTATCAAGGCAATGCTGGATTCATAAATGAATCAGTTCATGTTCCTTCATCTTTTATTTTTGGCAAAGCAACATACAAAATTTAATAAATCTGCAGATGTGTGGAAGAATTCAACAGAAGAAATTATCTGGGCCTAAGGTGTTCTTTACTGACAGGGTTTTTTTTAAACTTTAAATTCAATCTATTTACAAATTCAAGGCCCTGAGTTAAATTCTCCAGCAACAGGTAAAGTGGTCATAGTGGCGCACAACTATAATCCCAGCACTTGGATCGTTGGGCATTCGAGGCCAGACCGGGCCGCATAGGCAGTTCAGGCCAAACCTGGACTACACAGCAAGACTGTCTCAAAAAAATATTTTTTCAATTAATTTAAAACATATAGAACTACTTGGATAATCTATACCTTAAGTGAGTTCTGAGTAGTAGATGTCTGTGATTATTCCACTCCATCTGAATTCTTAGATCTGTAGTGACGAACTCATTTGAAGCAGCTCTATAGATTCTGCTGTGATGCTACTTCCTAATTCAGATGGTGGAAGCTAAGACTTCTTACTCTAAGCACTCCATTAGCTGAAACCTACATGTTTTGATGTTATATTTTCATTTCATTCTGTTAACATATTTTTAAATTTCCCTTTAGAATTCTTACTTGGGTTATTTAGCAGTGTTTGAGACAGTCTCACTCTGTAGCCCAGGTTGGTCCTGAGTTCACTAGTGTAGACCAGGCTGGCCTTGGACTCAGGACAATCTGCCTGCCTCAGTCTTCTGAGTGATGGGATTATAGGTGTGCACCACCACACTCAGCTTATGTGATACTAGAGAATCAAACTCAGGGCCCTGTGCTTGCAAGACAAGCACTTTAACCACTCTGCGATTCTTCTAGCCTAAAAGTGTTTTAACTTCCGAATATATTGGGGTTTTTCTGCACAGCTTGCTATTGCTGATTTTTATTTTAATTCCATCAGAGTCTGAGACCTTAACTTGCATGAGTCTTAATTTTGAAAAATTTTTAAGGTTTGGTTTTGGACCCATATTGCTCAACAAATATTCCATATATGCTTAAACAATACAATGTATTCTGGTGCTGTTAAGTAGACAATCCACAGATATCATTTAAGTAAAATTAACAGTGTTGTCAGGGCTCCTATATCTTCACTGAATTTTAGCCCATTTGTTTTACCAACTACTGAGAAAGAGAAGAGTTTTGAGTTTTACAAATACAGTAACACAGTTGTCTAGTTCTTTTATTCTGTTATTGTTTTGTGTACCTTGAAGCCCCGTTATGTATGTACATAGATAACTGTTTTGTTTTTGATGGAATGACCCTTTTGATCATTATGTAATCTCTCTCTGCCCTTGAAATTTGAAACTTACTTTGAGATCAATGTAATTACCTCAGCTTCTTCCATTACTATCTGCATGGTAGGTCTTTTTGTATCTTTTTAATGTTAACCTAGTTTCATTATATTTAGGTTTCTTCATTTCAGAACTTGAGGCATAATTATCAGTTAAAAATTATGTATATTCAAGGAATATACACAACGATCTGATTAATGTAGTTTGTGAACTGCCACAATCATCACTGGCATATCTGCTACCACATAGTTAATTATCTTGTGTGTGCATGCTCAGGAACATGTAAAATCTAGTCTAATAAGTTTCAAGAAAATAATACAGATTTATAACTTTGGTCTCCATGCTGTAATTAGATTCCACAGAACTTTTTAAACCCTATAACTAAAAGTTTTGATCTCTGCCTAACATCTCCCAATTCTCTTCACCTCTTCAGCTTTATAGTTGTTCACAGCATCAGGCTATGTCCAATATCCTACTACTACATCATGGTGAAAATCAGCCTTTTTTTCAAACTCTTTGCTATAATAAATAATACTAAGCTACCCACGTTTAATGAGAATACATGCCAACTGTGTTCCAATTAAAATTGGGAAAAAGACAAATTAAGTGTTAGGGCATGGCTGCATGACTCAGCATTTAGCATGCACACCTAGCAATCTGAAGGCCTTGGGATCAATTCCCCAGCACCACATAACAGGTGGGTGTGTAGCATATGCCTATAATCCCAGCACTTGGGAGGCTAAGACAGGAGGATTACAGTGAGTTTCATGCCAGCCAGGGCTACATAATGAGTTTAGAACCTGCCTAGACTACAGAGCAAAACTGTCTCAAAACAACAGAACCAAACAAAGAAAATAACAAACAAATATTAATCCTATATGACAAAGCACTATTTGACATGGACAAGTCAAAATAAAAGGATAAAAGGGTAGTTGGGGGCACAGCTCAGTGATTAGTGAATGTGCCTAGGAAGCACAACGCCTTGGGTCTGAGCTCCCAGCATCACATATTAGCTGGGGATGGTGGTGCACATCTGTAGTCCCACCACTCAGGAGGCTGAAGGCAGGAGTAGTGCCGTGAGTTCTAGGCTATCCTATGGTATACAGTGAGGTCAAAAGTAGCCTGGACTTCAGAGCAAGACCGTCTCAAAAAGGCAGGGTATACAAAGACAACCTGAACACACCAAAAATACATGTTCCTGAATAAAATGCAATAAAATTAATAACATAACAATAAAAGTATAAACAAATTTTAAAAACAATTGGAAGGACCTATTAAATTCTTTGTAAACAATCCACATGGCCAAGAAGCCAAAAAAAAAAAAAAAAATCAAAAAAGCTACACTGTCAAACCGGAAGAGGTTATTCTGGTGAAGAAATATGTTTGTTTTTGCTTTTTTGTTTTGAGACAGTCTCCCTCTAAGGTCTAGACTGGTCCTGAGTTCACTATGTAGCCCAGGCTGGCCTTGAATCCCTGGCAATCCTCCTGCCTTGGCCTCCCAATTGCTCTGATTACCTGCTTCACCATGCCCATCTTATAAGACGCTAGGGATTGAACTCAGGACCTTGTGCTTACTAGGTAAGGTCTCTAAACACTGTGCTAGTCTTCCAGTCCTCTGGTGAAGAAGTAAAACATAAAATAGATAGATACATTTTTCTCTGTCTTACTATCCAGTTGACTCAATATCATTTTCTCAGGAATCTAAAATTTCCCCACTGATTCAAAATTCTGTTTTAACATTTAGAAAGCAGAGGAGTTCCTTCTCTAAATAAACAAACTGAAGCAATCTGTTAGTACTGAAGGCTGGAGCATCAGTGACAACTTCTCCATCCTCGCTTCAACAATTTCAACCTTTCTAATTTTCTTTATTAAATCTGAGCAAAACAAACCAAACTAAAACCTTCAAATATGAAAAGTATTGTTCCTGGCTAAAACCAAGTGTGAATCCACAGACCACAACAGCCAGACTGGGGTTTCTGCTCAGTCAGCACACCAAGAGTTCCAGAAAAATGGGGTATACCAAAAGCTGCAAAAGATAGAAGGGGTACACCAAGAGTCTCAGGAAGATAGAAGGGGTGCACCAAGGGCTCCGGGAAGACTGGTATGATGAGCCTGGTGACAAGATCACAGGACATTCGAAGGGAAAGTGAGGTCAGTGCAGGCTAACAGGGCACCAAAGGAAGGCAGATAAATCCATTTCAAGGATATTAGTTTTCTTGGTGAACAGAGACAGGTGGCCTATCTATTTAATAAGTGACGGGGAGACATAAATATTATGCCAGCATGAAAATAAAATCTGCTAAACTGGAATATGACCATAACAATTCTCTAAGTCAGTTTTCTTTATTAGACTATGGTAACTCCAGTTTTACAATAGTCTTTACATCCATTCTTTATCTTACATTTGTTTTTCATAATAAACTTAATGGTCCCAGGACTATGTCAGGATGAGAATATCTAACTTTAACTTTTAAAAAAAATCTAAACTCCAGGCAAATTCTAGATATATTTAAATATTACTGTAAATGAGAACTGACAAGTCTAACCTATGGAGAAAAAAACTTTAACAAAGTAAAATATATACTCACTCTGAACAGCATTTCTTCATTCCACTTTGGATTCAAGGACTAAAAGATAACATAGTATAATTATTTGCTCATATTTTGTCATATAAAAATAAAACAACGTTAATTAAGATTTTGGAATACTGCTAAATCTAACCTTCTTAATGGTTTTTGTTTGCACACTTGTAAAAACTCCATTCACTGGATCATATAACGTCACTCTCACGTAAGGATCACTGTTAAAATTTAAAAAAAAAAGTTTTAATTTTCATTTAGCCAATCATCAAATTACCCAAACTATCAGATACATGGAATTTTCCTCATTAACAATTTTTAAATTATTTCCTGCATTTAAAAGTCAAGATTTCATATACAGAATAAGCAATGACAGTAATTTTGACATCTTGTGAAAAGGCTTAAATATAATGTTAGTAAAATAGAGAATTAGGGAGAAAAACTTTTAACCATAGGCCAAATACTTTATAAGCTTTTCAGATTTTTGAAATTTTTATTATATTCTTTTTCTTTTATCTTAAGCTAATTCAATGATTTTCAGGCTGATCATTCAAGACCTCAGGTTCTTTATCTCATGGGTGTAAATTCTTCTTCCTGCGTCTTTTTCCTTTTTTTTTTTTTTTTTTTTGCAGTAGTGGGGACTGAACCCAGAGGCTTCTCACTGACCTATCAGCATCCCAGAGTGCTGGCATTACAGGCATATGCCAACATGCCCAGGTATAAACTTTACTTATAAAGACAAACTGCTTGCAGTTAAAAGCAATCATGTGCCACATAATTCCTTCTAAAAGGAGACATGGAGAAGGAAAATCTTGTGATGCATAGGTATGTAAGCAGGGACACTGTGCTTGTCCCTGGTTGATTTCTCTCATTTTCTCTGGCATTCCAAATATTTGCCATTCTCTACCACATCTCCTGTTCAATCCAGCTCACCAATCCCTCTGCCCACTTCTTACACCACCTCACTTCCTACTTTAGTTGACAAAAATCAAAGACACCAGACTGTTCCCTGTAACCTGATATTCACTGGACACCTTTTACCCCTCAGCTCAGGGACCCCGGGGCACTCCTCTTCCTTTCCCCATCCACCTCCTTCCCACCTCTGCCTTTGTGTCATCCGTATTCACTGTCTACTTTCAGCTTTTCCTTTGACCTAGGTTTTTCTAAGCACATATTTTTAAAGCTCCTTTCTCCGCCAGTAAAGCAGAACAGCTTTTTCTTCCCTTTTCAGGCAGACCTGACAAGATAAAATCTATACCATAAACTTCTGCAGCAACTAGTCTTAACAGGAATGGTACAAAGATTACTTATATTAACTGTATTAGATCTGATTCCTAATAAATATCGTCTCTTGTCTCTACTTTGTGCAGAGAGATCTCACAGGTACATGAAGATCCAGGACTGAAATGCCAGCGCCTAGTGCCTGAGGTAGCGCTGGTAACCACAGGCCACTTCCTCCCCAAAGTTTTTCAAAACCTTGTGGCCTGGTTTCTGTTCCGCCCCTCTGGCTTCTTCCTCTCGAACTGCTCTTGAAAAGTCACCAATAGATACTTTTGTGGGTAGTTTTATTTTTGGCCCTCTGTATTGACACAATTATCATTTTCTCTTCCAAAAACTCATCTTATTTAGCTCACTGGCACTCTTGTTTCCTGCCCCTCATTCCATAAAACTTTTCCTCTCAGTCTCTTACTCAGGTTCCCATTTATCACCTGCTGGTTACACACCAATATTCTCTAAAGCACTGCCTTAGACAGTTCCCCCTTCCAATCTCATCCAAGATCTTGCAATTAACCATTTATAGACACTACCAACTATAAAGTGTAAATATGTATCACTAATGTCACCACCATGCTAGACATTTTAACACGGATAACGCACAGGCACTAAAGTTTTCCCCAACTTAACTGGCTTTTAAAAATCAAATTATTATTGACTTGTAAGAGTTCTTTATATATTGTGGATGAAGGGCTTCTGTCAGATACATGCTTGTGCTTGTTATGGTAAGCACATTTAACATGAGGTTATCCTCTTGTATTTTTAAGTATAAAAAACAATACAATCAATTATAGGTCCAGTGCTATGCAGCAGATCTCTAAAGCTTATTCATCTTGACAAAAACTTTATGCCAATTAATAATCTCCATTTCCACATCCTCCAGCCCAAGAGCTACCACTGCATTCTAAGAACTATGACAATGTTAAATAGCTGATAAAAGTGAGAAGTCCTGACGCATTTTCTATGCCTGGCTTATTTCATTCAGCACAATGTCCTCAGTTCACTCATGTTGTCCCATACGACAGAATTTCCTTCTCTTTGAAGGCTAAGTAGCACTCCATTGCATGTATACACCATATTTTCTTTATTCATCTGTTTATGGACATTTAGGTTGTTTCCAGATACATGTTTCAAAATATATCCTCGAACCTGGGGCTTGTTGTTTTAACTGTGTCTTTAAAAAGGAAACAAAAAAAAAAAAAGGTTTTACATTCTGATGAGGTTCCTTTTACAATTTTTCAATTATTTTATAGTTCATGCCTTTTGGTACCACATGAGAAACCTTTGAGCAATGAAACAGAAGTTTTCTCCTATTGGTGCTTCCAGAAGTATAACTGTTTTAGCTCTTACTTTCTGTCTAATGGGAAGAGCTTCAGCAACTGGAAAGCTGAAGCAGAAGAGCTACAAGGAAGTTTGAGGCCAGCCTGGGCTCAACAGTGAGTTCAGGACCAGCCTGGACTACAGAGCAAAACTCTGTCTCAAAAAAACAAAAAAGAACTGGGAGAATGCTCAACGGATTTCCTTTCCTCTGAATGTAAACTGCTTACCGGAGTTACTCTCCACTGTAAATGATTATAACTTTTTGTATGAGGCCCACAATGTACAGCTGTCACCTGTTCAATGATTAGTTTGTTATAATTTTATGAATTTTTGGAGTAAGAATTCAATAATGCATCTTATAATTTCTACTCTGATTTATGTATGTGCCTACCTTCAAAAATTAAGCAATCTAGATACTAAGAGATTCAGCAAAGTGCCAACTGAAAATATTATCCCACTTTTATACATCCATTTACTATTAATATTTCATTCTTCACTTAACCAAAGTTTAGAAATTATTTAACAAATGCAAAGTTTAAAAATTCCAGCCTGATTTGAAAACTTACCTAGCTCCCAAGATATCCTTCTTGGCAAGGCCTATCCCAGCAATAACTTTCACCCTCACAACTCGTGAGTTCTCCTAAAAAAAAAAAAAAAAAAGTTTTACTGTCACATACTTAAAGCTTAACTAAGACATAAGAAAATAGGATATTAAAATTGATTGGAGTTTCTAAAAAAAAATCTCTAAATTTTTCAAGAATTATTTTGATTAAAATTTATATGAGAAAATGAAAACTACAGATTTGATTACCTACAAAAAGAACTGAAGTCATCACACTGAAAAAGAACTTACCATTATTTTCAAGAAAATATAAAGCCAAACATTAAAAGATGAGTTTATCGCTATTGCTATGCACATAACAAAAAAATCAAGAGCTCATAATCATTTGTAGTACCTATTCCAGAAAAAGTAATTTTAAACATCCCATTCAACAAAGTATAGAGCCAAGTAAGTCCATCTTGAGGCCTACCATTTTTGTCCTTAATCTTAAAAAATATTAAAATGAAAAAAATTAAAGTTTTTGTACTTATGTATACATTAGCTATATTGTATATTTTATATGTGGCCCAAGACAGTCCTCTTGACACAAAAGAACAAGGGCAAAAAAGTGATAGGCTGCAGGCTTAACATACATGCAGTATACACATCACAATGACATGAAACTGTACATATCAAATATTCAATACACTGAATATTGTAATGGTATTGAGGTTTTATACATGAATGTTTTACTTTTAAGATTTAACGTATTTAAAGTGTCATAAAGTCTGCAACTTACTCTCAAAGGGCTAGCAAATAAAACGTTCAATGTGAGTGAGGATCATTATGAATAAGGGAGACCAAAAAAAACATCACCACATGTAGATCCAGCTTATGGGGATGCAGATGTGCACTACAGCACTCTTAACTATCCTGCAGATTTGAAATTGTTAAAAACTAAATAGGAGTAAGAAAATATGACTCAAAATGCCTATTTTTTAAATAAAATCACTAAACAGACAAATGAAATGAGTAATAAGTGTAAAAAATACTTCATGAATAAAAATGCAAAATATTGAAGAGAATGAAGAATAAATACAGAAATTCACTATATTCATGGATGAAAATATTTAGTTTTATTAAATTGTATATTTTCTCCAACATAATCTATAAGTTCAATGTAATTCCTATTTTTATAGGTCTTAAAAATGATTCTAAAATTCGCATAGAAGAGCAAAAAAGAGGAAAGAAGTTAATAATAACATTATATTATACACAAAACTGAATTCCAGATAAAGACTAAAAGCAAAAAAACTTTTAAAAATATCATTACAATTTTCAGATATTTCTATGACAATAGGAAAAAATTGAATATATAAACCCGAATGCAAAAATATCAGTTATATCCCTTTTCCTAAGAAATATCATGAATAAATGAAAAAATAAGGACTCACATACAACAGTAAAGATGACAAATGATAATATCCAGAACATACAGAGAATTCCTTAAAACCAGTAAGTAAAATTTAGCCAACCTAAAAGAAGAAATCATAGAAAATGGTAAAAAACACACAAAAAGATAATCTCACCAATAGTCAAGGAGACTTGTGACACAGTGGGACGGTGAGTGGATGAGCCATTTTGAAGAGATACTGGCAGGATCTACTAAGAGTATAAATCTTAGCAAAGGAGCTGCACAATGAAATATGCACAACAGTATTCACAGCAGCATTTCTGAATACACAACAGAGCAAACCAACTGATTCTGAAGTTATTCCACTGACCAGATTATAAGCCACAGGATATGACTAAATACCAACAAAGGAGTTGAAATAATTCCTTGCTTATCTTCAAATCAGTGTAAGAAAATTGGAAATTAACAGCAAAAGAACCTAAAGAAACTATATGAATACATGGAAACTAAGTAGCTTATTACTGAGCAAACAATGGGTGACAGAAGAAGTCAAGGAAGAAATCAGAGTTAAATGACAAAGCACATCACACAGAACCTATGGGACAAAATGAAAGCAATCCCAAGTGAGAAATTCAAAGCTATAAAATGCACACATTAAAAAAAAAAAAAAACACCCAGGGGCTGGAGGCACTTAGCACTTAGTGCTAGTCAAGTACTAAGTACCTGAGTTTGATTCCCCAGCACCACATAATCCAGGCATGGTGGCACAAACCTGTAATCTCAGCACTCAGGAGGCTAAAGAGGAGGACTGCCATGAGTCTAAGGCCAGCCTGGACTCCACAGTGAGTTCAGGACCCAGCCTGGGCCACAGAGGGAGTGTCTCTGGCCACAGAATGCCTTATCTCAAAAAACAAAACAAAACAAAACAAAACAAAACAAAACACCCCACAGGAATCCCAAATAATTTAATGGTGTACCTCAAGGTTCTAGAGAATCAAGAACAATTTAAACCAAAAACTAGTAGAAAATACAAAGGCAGAAATTAATGAAATTGATACTGAAAAATACAAAAATTCATCAAAGCAAAGAGTTGGTTCTTATAAAGAATACACAAGGTTGATAAATCTCTAGCTAAACTCATCAGAAGAAGGAAAGAAAAACCTGTATCAATGTAATTAGAAACAAAAACAATGAAATCACAGTGGACGCCACTGAAACTCGGAAAATTGTAAGGAAATATTTTGAAAACTTATACTCCAACAAACTGGAGAACCTCAAAGAAATGGATAAATTTCTAGACACATACAAAATACAAAAACTGAGTCAAGAAGACATAAAAACCTGAATAGACCCATAACAAACATGGAAACTGAGGGAGTAATAAAACCTACCCACAAAGAAAACTCCAGGACCAGATGGATTCAGAGCAGAGTTTTACCAGTACTGCAGATAAGAGCAAGCAGCAATGCTTCTCAAACTGAAACTGAAAGAGAAGGAACACTGACAAATTCATTTTTGGAAGCTAGCATTACCCTGACACCAAAAGCAGGCAAAGACTTAACCAGGAAAGAAAACTATAGATTAATTTCCTTCATGAATATATGTGCAAAAATTCTCAGTAAGATACTGGCATATAGAATCCAATTAGTTGTTAAAAAGATCATACATCAAAATCAACAAGTGGGCTTCATTCCTGGGATGCAAGGATTGTTTAACATATGTAAATCAATCAATGTAATACACACCACATTAATAAAACCAAGAATAAAAATCACATAATCATCTCAACTGATGCAGAAAAAGCCTTTAACACAATAGCATCCATATGCAGAGATTGTAAACTCTTCCATCGTATTTGAAAACAAAGGAGAGCGCGTAAACACTGCAAAAAGAGATGAAACTTTTCAAAAGTTTTAGAACTGTCACACTAATGGTACTATTAACAGAAATCTGAACAGACCACAAGTAATAAAGAATACAAAATTAAACATCCTTCCCTAAATTAAAACAAAGATGAGAAAACCATTCCCAAAAGAACGGAATTCCTCCCCTACTGCTTGAATCTTTCTTCTGCCACACAAAGGCAGAGAGCACTTCACTGGATTTTTGAAAGTAAACTGAGAAAGTTACAGACTGTAGACAAGAAATGTGGCTTTTAAAGATGAGAAACAAATAGGTACTGTGTGGAAATTCATTTGCAGAGCTGAGATTCTCTCTACAAGACATAAAGACATTTGCAAAACTTTAGGACGTCTCATCTTTAACAGGTCTTGGGAGAGCTTACCTTTTGTTCTCTTTATTTTCCTTCCTCCCTCTGCTGGCTCCACCCTGACAAGCCTATTTTTTTTAAACCATCTTTGCTTATTCTAGATTTTTACAGAGCTAGGTTCCCTGAATCCTACCGTGAGTCCTTTATCATCTAAGAAGATCTTTCAGAACCACTAAAAACACAATGAGCACAACACACTATCAAAGCTCAGGGTGGGGGCAGCGGTGGCCCAAAGGACAATACTTGGCAGACCTTCACTCACACCAGGTGGGATTCCTTTATAACTATAGTGTGACAGTACGCACTGCCACATATACTTCACTTTGTAGAAGAATGTCTATTTACATAGCTAGGTCAGGCATTAAAAATTACACATGCGGGCTTACTTTTTAAACTTTGTGTAAACTTTACATACTTTTTCTTTGAAAAAAAATTCTGTCCTTTTTTAAAGTCTCTGTGTCATCTCTCGTAAATCAGTTACTGAAAATGAAATTTCCCAATGTGAGAGGCACATTCACCTAGCACCTATTACATGCTATCATGTACCTAAAGAAATAAACTTTACGCCATTCTCCACTGTAAGAACTATGACATTCTGAGACCCAACAAACTTAACTTTTCGTCATCTTTTTTTCCTAAAGAATCCAGCAGAATACTGTACACACAGTAGGGGCCAACAAATTCTTTCTCTGTTAAACTTTTCTAACAGAGCTGAAAGTAGGAATAAGACACCTAAGTAAAACCAAGGAAAAGCTCACCAGTGGACCTTCAGCTTCCTCCTCTAACCTGAGAACACAGGCTGATGGACCTGTAAAAGAGGACCCTCAAAGAGGACTGCGAATCTCTCTGAGGAGACTGAGGGATCCAAGGGAGAAAATGCCACCAGTTTCAGTGTGTGAGAATCCCACAAAGCAACAGCAGGTCAGATGACCCTACTAGAAGACTCTCCACTCCACAGGGCTCACTCACCCAGATGTGTGCTACTAAGGAAGGAGGCAAATCAGGATAAAGAAAGAGGAGCCTGAAGACACCTGGGTTTCACACAGGAAAGAGACCAAAATTTTCACCATGGTAGACACGGGCAAGGCCAGGACAGCAGGTCTGGGCAAAGCAGCACACGAGAGACTGAGAAACTATTCATTTCATACATATGTATATTATTTTCATAAAAATATTTGTAGATGTTCCGTGTGGTGATTCATGTCTGTAACCCCAGCACTCTAGGAACAGAGTGCTGAGGCAGGAGGATAACAAGTTCAAGACCATCCCAGCAACTTGGCAAAATCTTGTCTTAGAATAAGAAACAAAAGAAGGGCTGGGTATGGAGCTCAGTGTGAGGGCCTTTGAGTTCAATCTCCAGTACAACTGGGCAAAAGAAAAGGTAAAGGTAAAATGTTCACAAAGGCTTATTCCTAACAGCCGAAAGCTGGAAGAAGCCAACAAGGAGGCATGTATTTGATTTATTCACACAGTAGAATGCTACTCAGCAACATAAAGGCTGAGCTACTAATAAAGTCACCACAGGACTCTCAAACACATTATGCGAAATAGGAAGCAAGACATAGAAGAGTGCTCTTTGCCCACTCCTCACCTAGCTAACCCCCCCGTGCTCAGTCTCAGTGGGAATGTGACTTCCGCACCTTTTCCCCTCCACAACGTACAAGATTAATTTTCTGTTATCTGCTTGTACGCCACACTCTTTTTCTTTCAACACATTTATGAAACTGATATGGGATTATTCACTCCCTCTACGCTATAAATTCTGTAAAATCTGTTTTCCCTCTTTATAATCTCATCCCCTGACCAAATGCCTGACACATAGTTAAGCGTTAAGTGACACATAGTTAAGTGTTCAACAAATATGTGTTAAGCAAATACCAAATTCAAGTATGTCAGAGACCTGTCTAAACACTATAAAAGAAAGGAAATGTGGACATGGCGGCACAATAAAAACTGCAAGTCCACCATGCGCGTGCTCCAGTCACCATTCTCCTGACAATATTCTCTGCTAAATTATTTTATGTGGGAAACTATTTGCAGCAGAAACGTGGAAAGACCAACAAGTTTTGATTCTAAAGAGATCTAGGTTTCAACCCCGGTCTATTACCCACTGAAAAGGGCTTCTTTTGAAACCACTGTCTCAGATTTCTCATCTTTAAAATGGAGATAACGCTTTCTACTTCTGCAAATGACGACTAAAAAGCACTGGAGGAAAACATATAACCTGGTGACCACTGGAGAGCAACTGTTCAACTGGAGGTAGATCTTAGGACAAGCGGGTCAACTCTTTTTTCCTTGAAGGGGGGCATTTTCACTGAATCACCTTCATGCACTACCATGACTGTTTTAGTCCTTATGTATGTACACTAACTATATTATAATTTTATATGTGGCCCAAGACAGCTCCTTTTCCCTCAAAAAGAAAAACATAAACAACAACCACCACAAAAAATGCCAAGAGCAAAAAACAAGTTGGACCCATCTGGCTAGGGAATGAGAGAATCATTTGATGTAAATATTCTGTTCTGACAGATGATCAGTAATTTTATGCAAGATTAAGTAGAGACAAAGCCAGGACTCCAACCAGTCAAATCCCATTTTCTGCACCTCTGCACATCCCAAATGACATAGATACAAGGTCTCTTTCACTTCCAAATTCTATTCCCATGTGATATATGAATTCCTAAGGCTTAACTGCCAAAATATAGATGCGGACAGGAAGGTACAGATATAGATACAGATACAGTCCTTTCTCTTCTATTCCTGCCAGGCCCATTTTGGTCAGGGTTCAGGTGGACACACAGTCCTACATTCACCAGCAGAGGGTTACACAGTGAGTTTGGAGCCAGGCTGGACTACAGAGCCCCAAGATCCAATCCCCAAACAAACAAATAAACACAAAATAACTGAAATCATTCCCTGCATACTTTTATATCATAATGGAATGAAATTAGAAGTAACAGTAAAAGAAACTAAAGAAACTGCACAAATACATGGACATTAAATAATACATTATTAAACAAAAGATCACAGAAGAAACTAGAAAAGAAATAAAAGAACTTCCAAAAGTCAAATGACAATGGAAGCACACCAAACCAAAATCTATAAGACACAATGGAAGCAGTACCAAGAGGGAAATTTATAGCTATGAATGCATATATGAAAAAAACACAGCAATCTCAAATAATCAATCTATGCTGCAGCTCAAAGTCCTTGAGAAATAAGAACAAGCCAAATTCAAAAGCAATAGGAGGAAAGAAATTATAAGGATCAGAGCAGAGGTTAATAAAATTAAAACTTAAGAAAATACAATATATCAAGGAATCAAAGAGGTGGTTAACTTTATTTATTTATTTATTGAGACAGGGTCTTGCTCTGTAATCTAGGCTGGTCCTGAATTCACTATATAACCCTGACTGGCCTGAAACTCATAGTAATCCTCTTGCCTCAGCCTCTGGAGTGCTGAGATTACAGGTTTGCATTACCACACCTGGGTTATGTGGTGCTCTAACTGCTGTGTTATTCCTCCAGCCTCACAGAGTTGGTTCTTTGAAAAGATAGGTAAGATTAATAAACCTCTAGCCAAACTCACCAAAAGAAGGAATAAAAAAATTAACATCAATGCAGTTAGAAATGAAAAAGGTGAAATCATGACATTGTTGAAGTCCAGGGGATTAAAAGAAACTATTTTGAAAGCTGTTAAAAATATTCAAGAACCTAGAATAAATGGATAAATCCCTAGATACATAAGATACCAAAGCTGAATAAAGATATAAAAGCCCCAAACAGACCAATAACCAGGCATGAAACTAAAGCAGTAATAAAGGGTCTACTAACAAAGAAAAGCCCAGGCCTTGATGGATTCACCACAGAATTTTATCAGAACTTAAGGAAAGAGTTAGTGTTAGCTCCAATGCTTCTCAAACATTCTCACAACATTGAAAGAGCAAGAAAATTGCCAAACTCCTTCCTGGAAACTAGCATCACCTTGATCCCAACACCAGATAAAGATCCAACAAAGAAAGAAAACTACTGGCCTATTTGTTTTTAATGAATATAGATGCAAAAATCCTTAACAAGACACTTAAAAATAGAATGCAACGAATTATTAAAAAGATCATACATCACGACCAAGTCATGATATATAAGGATGGCTCATTATGATACATAAGGATGGCTCAACATGTGTAAATCAATTCGTGACTATACTACATATTGTGGTTTGGATCTGGAATGTTTCCAAAAAGTCTGATGTATTTGAATATTATGGGTATGTCTATATTATGTATATGTTATGTCTAGGGAACCACGTACTGCTGGGAAAATGGGGCCTGGTCTCGGGGAGGGGATTACAGTGTTCCATTTTCTAGCCTGCCTTTACTGGTAGGCCCACCAGGAGAAGGCTGGAAGGAATGTGAATTCCAGTTCCCACCTATCACACTCCTCAGCACCTAGAATTTGTGAGAATTACTTTCCACCGGAAATTCCAAATGACAAAACAAATTAGGCATAAGTTATATTACACTTCTTCCTTAATGTAATGGCAGAAGTCTGCAGACAGAATGACATATTTTGAAGAAGTTAGAACTCCCTGAACCACCAAAAAAAGGTGGTATGATCTAACTTCAGCACACCTTAATGCTAAGACGTTCACACGGCATGACTTTGCAGCTATTTACAATTTCTCTTCACTACTTTTGTACTTCTATTCATTTACCTCTTGGGTTTCAGTTTCAAATTTATAAAAATCATCTCCATTTGAATAGGAGCTACTTTACTTTTAATCAACAGTAGAGAACAGCTATTCCCAGATGAGCCTATGGGTTTCTTAAATGACATACTTGCCATGTTTTGATTCTCTAACAAAGAGGTGGGGGGACTAGCATGCTTTCTTTTACTTTTCTAATATACCAGATGACAAATGGTGACACTTGACCAGATGGCAACCACAACTAACCAACTTCTGTGTTTTGCACCCGTGAACTCCTTGAAGGCTGGAACTTTTTCTTTTTGTAACTGTGGTGCCTAGCATTACGCATGACAGGGATAGTCACTGAATGTCTGTTGAGTAACCCAGTTACAAGAGAACAACTTTCTTCCTATCTCACTCTCTTCCTTAGTGTGGAATCGCAGATAAGAAAGTGGAAGGAAATTCAAGTCACAGAACTTGCAGCCAGACCCCATCATGGAAGAGGGCAGGCCCCAAGTCATAAACTTCCCAGAAGAACAAATCCTTCTGCAAATTCAGGAAATCCTCAGTGGGGTGGAGTCTGGACCTCAGAGGCTACTGACCACTCACCAACTGGCATGATTAGCTTTATTTCAGCGGGCTGAGGGTTAGAGTAAGAGCACAGATCCTCCAAGGAGGGGGGAAACTCAGCAGTTCAGGATGCTACTACTGGCAGCGCTAGTCTGCGACCTATGGCCCTGCCGGAAGGAAGTCAGGAGAGAAGTCTGGAAGTTCAAAGCCCCCCTCTGGTCACAGGAGGGACCGGAAGTCCCCAGCCAGACCGAGTGGGCTTAGAGGCCAGCTGGATGTGGGGGGCTGGGGGGGTGGGAGCACGAATATGGGAGGCAAAATGGTGGGAAGAGAGCTAGCAGAGGTGCCCAGCTGCAGGGTCTCCTTCAGGCCTCTCACAGAACAAGCGCTGAGGTCCCACAACTGGAGCCCAGTCCTGACTCACAAATACACAGACACACAGACACACACAGACACACACAGACACACACAGACACACACAGACACACACACACACACACACACACACACACACCCACCCACCCCTGGCCCTGTGTCCGGGGCCGCCCCACACCTGGTGCCAGTCCGCATAAAGCGCACCCATACACGCGCGGGGACGACCCCACCCTGGGGCCAGTCCGCCCGCCCCACGCGCGCGCGGCCACAGCCGCAGCTCGACGCCGCGCGCCCGGGCCCAGCCCTCGTCGCGGGAAGCAGAGTCAGCAGCACACGGTACTCGGCTGAGAAAACACGCCTGCTTTCTTCAGGTCCTCCAACTTCCACTCCCGAGGTCGGCAGCTCTGGAGGCTCCGCGAGGACTCACTCGGCTCGGGCTTCGGCCCCGGCGGCCCTGGCCGCGCGCACCCCGCCAGCCGCCCACGAGCCGAGAAGCGCGCGCTCCGCGCCCTCAGGGACTCAACAGACGTCAGAGAAGAACCCCACCGGCCGCCAAGGACGACTCGGGGCGGTCTGCCGGCAGAAGCCCGAAGTGCCGCCCCGGCCGCCCCGGGCCCGCGCCCCCGCCGGCTGCCGCGCCGCCCCGGGGCTTCCGGGGGGCCCGCGTCGGGGCGGCGCGGGCGGCGGGGTCCGGCGCGCTCCCCAACGCGAGCCCGGGCTCGGCGGCGCGACGGAGCCCCCTCCACCCGCCTCGCACCCTCGGCCCCGCACCTCGTCCTCCGGGAGCCCGAACACCTCCGCGGCGCCGGCTGCCATTTCCGCGCGCGCCCCGCCCAGGGCGCGGACGCAGGGGGGCGGGAGCGGTAGCGCGGCGCGGGGACGGGGCTGCGGCGGGGAGGGGCTTTCCGGGGGCGGGGTCAGGGGAGGGGATCGAGGCGCGGGGCTGGAGGGCGGCGTGGGGCGGAGCCAGAGGGGAAGGGCCGGGCGGGCGGGGCCTGACCGGGTGGGCGGGGCGGAGCCTGACCGGGTGGGCGGAGCCTGACCGGGCGGGCGGGGCCTGGGCGGGGCCGGGCGGGGCCGGGCGGGGCCGGGCGAGCGGGGTGGGAGGGAGGGCGGCCGCGCCAACCCCCGCCTCGAGCCGGCGCCGGGGCCTCGCGCACTCGCGCGTGGCGGGGGAGCCCGGGGAGCGCGCAGAGTCCGGCGGCCGCGCTGACGGCACTGGGGTCCCGGGACGGCCCCTTCCGGGAGCCCTGGGGGCGGCGCCCTCCCAGCCCTCGGGGAGCGGGCCGCCTCCCCCGCCGAGAAGGACGGCGCTCCCGAGGTCCAGACTGGCCCAACAGACGGGCAGGCTGATGAACGCTGCAAGTCCGAATCATTTCCCACAGAAACTGCCCAAGTGCAGACCCCCAAAATCTAAATTTAATTTTTTGACAAAAAATCCAGACTAATTCTGAATGATTCTTAACAGTTTAACGTGTGGATAGGTGGAAACGGGACACCCTACTTTATTGTTACGTAAGATTTCGCTGTATTTCTGTTTGGCAGAATCCATTTCATTCGTACTACCTGTCAGAGCTTACAAAGTTCAATTTTTACCAGAATTTATTGGAGGAAGGAAGGTTACAATTAAGTAAAATGAGTACAAAACTCGAGGACGGCAGGAAATGACTAGATGGCATTGTTGGAAAGGAAAGGCACTACCTCCAAAGAAATCAGGCGGTTGAAGGTCTGAATGGATTTTTAAATTTTCATCTTGCAAAAGAGCTTCAGATCACAGCAGTTTGGATTTTTATGAGGTAAGCCATTGAAAGAACAATGGTTTAGCTACGTAGCAAGATCCTGTTTCAAAATAAAAGTGGCTTGGGGACCTAGCTCAGTGTGAAGGCCCCGGTCTACAGCCCTGGCACTCCCACCCCCCAGAGTCTCCATGGAGTAGAGAACAGTACTCATGATGACTCGCGCAGTTCCCTTGTCTGCCTGCCCAGCAGGAAAGCCAGACACCACTTTTCCTGGGCTGGGACTGAGGAATCGGGGAGGGTGTAGCATCGCTGGATCTCCAGGCCCCATGGGTCAGACATGCTGGGGTTACGGAGCAAAAGGAGCCTGTGCCTGCTACTTCCCACACAGTCTTCTAGGGGGTAATAGTGCAGAGTGCCCTCTGGCATGGGTGGCTTTCGTGGGTGAAATGGTGCTGTGTGTGTTTGGTCAACAAAGAGATTTGAGTCAGTGCCCCATGATTCTACGACTGGGACAAGGCCTGTGAGTCCCACATCAGACCCAGCTCAGGGTGCACAAACCAGGCTGTCTTATTTACATTTTTGTCGCTGTGATTCAATACCCCACGTCCACAACTCAGGAAGGAAAGACTTACTGTAGCTTACAGTTTGAGGAGGTCTCAGTGCATTCACGCATAGGTGGCTGGAAAATGGTGGAATCCCACAGTGGGGCCGCAGCTAGAGCTGGCACTGGAGTTCCTGGGGCAGAGATCCTTACAGCATGGTGGCAGAGAGAGAGACTGGGAGACTGGGAGGGAGGGCGGATCCAGCACACAGCCCTCCAGGTCAAGCCCAAACACCTGCCCTCTTGCAGCCAGACCACACCTCCCAACCCTACACAGTATCCAGAGGAACATGAGGCTTTTGGGGGACACTCCAGATCCAAACCACCACACAGGTATAATGCAGACTGAGGTAGGACAGTGAGTGGGAAAACAATTTGTGCAGTGCCTCCCCAAAGGTTCTCCTGCACTCTTGAGTAGTTCAGAGAATCTCTTCAGAGAAATACACAAAGCATCAGACAAATCAGACAGTAGTAAGTGTGGAGGCTCAAGGATATTTGAAAAATTGAGTTTGGTGCAGGCCTGTAATCTCAGCACCTCTAGGAGGCTGAAGCGGGGATTCGAAGTTTGAGCCTAGCATCTTCGGGAAACCCTGTCTCAAAATCAAAACTAAAAATGGACTAGAGATGTTGATCAGTGTGCAAGACCTGGACTCAATCTGTAGCTCTCATCCCACCCCCATGAGCCTGAGTTTAGACCTGGAGGATTTGGGTGGAGAAGACAAGGAGAGATGGGCGGACCCTTTCCTAGCTGTTGGCCAAGAAGTCTGTCTCTGTCAGAATAAGAGGAGACTGGGCTGAGTAGTTACCTAGAGCAGCTGCCCACTGTGGATAGTGAGCCAGGGCCACCGGCAATCTGATACACAGCTCAGGGAGCTGTCAGTGGGAGGACAAAGGTAAGCCACAGGGAAGGGACAGGAGCCTTTCACTAGGATCTAGGCCTTCTATGTGAACCTGGAGGGCTTGTAAAGGGAGGTAACTCTCCACATAAAGGCCCTGAAGGCCTTGGAAGTGAGCACATCTAGATTTAGTGTCATTCCACCACCACCACCACCACCACCACCCCCACCCCCACCCCAGTGCTGGGAATTGAACCTGGGATATTAGCACTGAGCTGCATCCCCTACCCCTTTTCAAGATGGAGTCTTCCTAGGTTGCTAAATTGCGCAGGCTGGGTTTGACCCTGTAACCTTCCTTCTAGAGTACTGGGATATCAGGCATGCGGCACTATGCTTAGCTTAGATTAAGAACCTTTGTGGTGGTCACAGATAACTTGCTAAAAGAAATCAATCTGGAATGTGCAATACTTGGAAATCGTAAATAAAGATTTGTTTTTGTTCCCCCAAAGGATTCTTGTTTCCCAATGATTGCTCACCTATCAGAAAGGCATTTATTTCCTTAGGAACAGCTGATTTGGAACAAAAAGTCGATCAAGAGGCTGAATGTGTAAACTATTGTAGTATCCATGCAGTCTGTGTAGTGCGTGCTCAGTTGGTAGATAGCATGGAGACAAGGTCTCCCTGTTTCTCAGGCTGACAGCTACTCTCTTCAGGCCAAACCATCCTTCTGTCTCACCTCATGAGTTGCAGGGATTTTAAAGCTGTTGTTTACGTTGTGCTATTTACATTCAGAGTAGGCATACTTGCTGAAACTCTGTGGATAACCAATTTAGGATTCATATTTACAAAGTCTGAAGTCAAACTCCATAAGCTAGGGTTTTATAATTCACTTTTCCCATGGCTGTGTGTAGTGCAGGTGGCCGGGACAAGGAGTAGGTGTCCCTGGAACAAGAGAATCTGCCCTTGCTCAGCTCAGCAACCTCAGGTGTGTGGTTCGCAGCCGCATTCTGCTCTTGCTGCAGGGTTGTGGCACCCCCCCCTTGGCCTCTGTCCTTGGGGATCCACAGGCCTACTTGGTGCCTGGGCACCCTGAGGGAGGCCTGAGTTCTTAGAACTGAAACCCCAAGATTGCACAGCAGGCTGATTCCCTCAGCCCCTTCCCCCACCCTGCTGGTCTACTGGGGTCCCCACTTCTAGAGAGAAGTAGTCTTTAGCTACTACGGGCTCCTGTAGAAATTCTGAGGCTCCCCTTCTTCCCTGCTGCCCCCCAACCCTTGAGCTCCACCTTCCAAACCAGGAAGGACTCTTACTGCCTTTTTGTGTGATAGAAAACTGTCATGGACTCATGACCTATGCTCTATGGTTTACATTAAAAACTTTAAATTTTTATAAATTGGATCTTGATATTTAAAGAGAATGTTGTTTAAATTAACAATAGAAAAAAGCCCTGCCTATCTCAGTTGGCCATGTCACCAGCAAGCCTCTCCTGAGGGTCCTGCCTGCCCTCCCTCCCCTTCTCCCCCTTGTTGGAATCTCTGTTTGCAATGCCCATAGCACTGGTTCTGCCAAGGACAGGCCTCTAGAGCTAATGAGTTGATGGGCAGGCCAGGAAGGGAGCTTTCCCCTGTACTGGCACCTGGGGAGTTGCACGGTCTTGCTCTGGCTCCAGCCTTCTCGCTTCTCTCAAGCCTCCCTGGCATGGTGAATCTCAGGCCTTCACCACACTCTTCTTGGTTTCTCATTAGAAATGTGGTTTCTCTTTTCCTGGCTAGACCCTGACTGACAGATGTGGCCTTTAAGATTTTTGCTTTCTGAAATGGGCTTCAAGAGGTAAACAGTAATTTGTTTCATTCCTGCTCTAAAAACCCAGCAATTTTTAATAGCCAGTGGCTGCTAACCTCAGGGGAAGTTATGATCAAGCTGGGACAAAACAAAGAGCACGGTGATGTGTTCAAGCAATCTCATGATTTAGGCATCCGAAGTCCCGCATCGCCTCATCACCCTACTGCCCCCTCTACCCAGGTGGTACAATAGCCACGTGGTCCTTCTAGGCCTTACTTTTTTTCCTAGACTGTACCCCATCCCACGGCATGTTCCACAACTCACGCAACTTACATGATGTACTGGCATGGAGCTGAGGGATGTGGCTCAGCGGTTAAACTGTTTGCCTAGCATGTGAAAGGTCCTGGATTCGATTCCCCAGAACCACACAAAGATTAGCTGGGTGTGGTGATACATGCCTGTAAGCTCAGCACTTGGAGGCTGAGGCAGCGGGACCACTGTGACTTCAAGGCCAGCCTGGGCCACATAGTGAGTTCAGGACTAGCCTGGACTACAGAATAAGACCCTGTCTCAAAAAAAAAAAAAAAATATGGGCACACGTTCCCTCTGTATCCAAATTAATATTCAACACTGACCAAAATGTGACAGCTGTAATGTAGTAGAGTCCTGGAACAAAGCAGGGTGTGGCACATGCCTGTAATTCCAGCACATGGAAGGCGGAGGCAGGAGGATTGCCATTAGTGTGAGGCCAGCCTGGGATCCATAGTGAGTTCAGGATCACCCTAGACTACAGAGCAAGACCCCGTCTCTCCCACACAAAAAAGTCCTGGAACATCAGTGTGTGATACCTGGTAATGACCAGTTGAGTGAAATTCACAGGAGTGGACACTGACGTCACAAGGACCAACTGTGTGTGGGCCTGACAGGTAATATAAATAAGGAAGAGATCCTGAGTACAGCAAGGAGAGCACGGCCCCGCTCTGCCGTTGCTGCTGCTGCTGCCGCTGCTGCTGCTGCCGCCGCTGCAAGGACGCAGCCTTCCTGTGATTTCCCATCCACCCTCCCCAGTTCTTAAAAAGAGAAGCCAGAAATCTAGATTACATATGAAAATCTCAGAATTTATTGAGTAATATCACTGAATTTAAAAATTAAAAACATGATACAAAATTATGAGAACATACCTGCAGCGCTATAGGACCCCAAGTCACCAGTTTTTAATTTTCCCTTGGAACAGTCCATGCTATGAGCTGAAACAAGGCTGCCCCGACTTGATGAATTCTGCAGGTTGAGGCCTTAAAGTGACCTTTATCATGTAGTATATTCTTTTGAATATTATCATTTGTATGAAATCTTCACTGTTTAACACAGAACAATTTCACTTTTTAAATAATCAAAATAATATCATGAGTATATCTTATAGTCAGAGAAAAGGTATAGAAAGTTTCTTCCCTCTCACTTCCATCACCTCATTGGTGCCTCCTGGGACATATCTCAGGTGACCCTGAGCAGGTCTCTGGCGTTCCTACCTTGCCTCCTACTTTAACAAGAGTCCCACTAACTTCCTGCTGCTCTGGGCTCCCAAGCAATTCCTATGCCTCTTATTCTGGAGCAGCAGGCAGGTGCAGTTACTTGGGAAGTGGAGCTGGGGTCAGGACCAGCCTGGTGGATATGTCGAGACCCTCCTCCCATCCCCCAAATCTACGTTCTGCTATACTACTTTGAAATGCTTGAGTTCTTGTCTTGTGCCCACTTCGCATTTAATGTATTCTCCCTGCTTTATATCTGACCACTTGCAGGGCCTAGCACTGTGCCACACACCTACTGAACTCTGCAAGTAATTTTCTGTCTTGAGTTGGTGAGAATATTGTCTCCATCTAGTGGTAAGACTACAAAACTGCATGTAACTTTGGCCTTAGCTAAATCATGATGTAAAACTGGAAACGATACCAAAACTTAAAAAAAAAAAAAAAGAATGCTTTCTCAGTGTTACAGATTGCTCTAATACCAACCTATTTTGGAAAATGTACTCTCTCACTTTTTTTCTGAGACAGAGTCTCACTGTTCTGCAGTCCAGGCTGGTCCTGAACTCACTATGTAGCCCAGGCTGCCCTTGAACTTAGAGCAATCCTGCCTCAGCCTCCAGAGTGCTAGGACTACAAGCACGCCCCACCACACCTGGCTTATGTGGTGGTGAATATTGTGCTTGCCAGGCAAGGGCTTTTAACGCCTGTGCTGTCCCTCCAGCCCTTGTTATTTTCAAACAGACACAATCCCTCTGATAGCACTTTTAATCAAAACACTGTCTATGAAATTTCACCAGGTGGTAAACATGATACAATCATTAAGATTCCTTCAAATAGCTAGGTGTATTATATCAAGCTTAGATAAGTGTCTGCCGCCGTAGGTTTCCAGCCCATAGCTAATGGCAGATGCTCTCAGAATCTTCTAGCCCACCAGAGTCCTATTTGTGGAATTTAAGAACTACAAGTTTGGCTATGAGATCTGGTTCTCAGGACAATTCTTGCGTTACCAGTTCATTCACACACCAGTTAGACACAGCTTGCGAAACTGGTGTGCATACATATCACTGTTGAACTCTGTTCCTCCTTTCCCTTTCCACTCCTTTCTGCATCCTCAAGACCCCTTCCCAATTCCAAGAAGTCCCTATTTCTTTTTCTTTCTCTTAAATTTTGCTCTTTCAGTTATTTATATTTTGGTTTTCTGATTTAAATAAAACCATGCAGTGCCTAACCTTTTGTGTCTGGTTTATCTTGCTAAGCATTATGGTCTTAAGGTGGACCCGTTTTCCAACAAATGCTTCAAATCTATCTTTCTTTATGGCAGCATAATACTCCATCATATATACATACATACATACATACATACATACATACATATGTGAACATCTAAAGAGAAAGTGTAACAACAAATGGACTCCAATCTGGTATCTCACTAAAACAGTACCAGTTAGTACAGGTTGTTTCCAGTAGATACATATATATGTATCTATATCTATATATATGTTGATGGACGTACAGGCTGTTTCCAGTATTTAGCTACTATGAGTTGTGCTGCTATAAACACAGGTATGTGTACATCATTGTAAAGTGATGACTTCGGCTCTTTTGGAAAGATGCCCAGGAGAGGTGTAGCTGGGTCTTACTGGAATTAACATTTTTAGTTTTCTAAGGAATCTCCATATTAATTTCCATAATGCAGAATTACTTTAGAGTACGACAAAAGTGTATAAATGTTCTTTTTCCTCCACACCACGTCCTTGCCAGCATTTGTTGTTTTTGACTTAATGATAACCATTTTTGCTGTAGTGAGATGAAGTTTCAGTGTTGCTTTAACTTGCATTTCTCTGAGAGCCAAAGATGAACATTTTTTCATGCACTTCTTAGCTATTTGTACATCTTCTGTTGAAAAGTATCTATTCATTTCGGTGTCTACTTTTTATCTTTTATTTTGTGGGTATTTAGTTTTTGATTTTTTTATATATTTTAGTTATTAGTCCTCTGTCTGAGGAGTGGCTGGTGAATTTTTTTTCCCTATTCTGTGTAGTCTCTTCACTCTGGTAATTGTGCAGGAAGCTTTTTGGTTTGATATAGTCCCATCTGCTGATTCTTGGTGTTATTTCTTGTTCCACTGGAGTTCTGTTCACAAACACAAAGTCCTTTCTTGGCCCTAGGTCTTCTAGTGTTCTACCTATTTTACCAGTGTTTCTATTTTAGTGTCTAGTTCTTTGATCTATTTTGCTTTTTGATTTAGTACAGGTGAAAGATAAGGGCTTAGGTTCATTCTTCTGCATGTGGACACTACTCCCATCCCCATATATATATACACAACACGTTTACATTGAACTTGATGATTTTGTGCACATTCACATCACATCAAAATTTTAATCCCTTCCTCTCCCTTTTTCATTTTGACCCTCCTACAAATCCCTCCTTCCCCCTAACTCCTATCACTTTGATCAATTTTTTATATTTTGTTTACATATCATCTCCTTTTCTCCTTCCCATCTTTTTGTCCTTCCTGTCCCTGTCTCTCTCTCTCTCAATAAAATCCATCTTACTCCACATCTCTTAGATTTCTATGGTTTGGTTTTATCATATTACAGAAATGACATAATTTTCAACTTTCAGGGTCTGATTCATTGTCCTGAGTAGCATGGTATCAAGGTACATCCACTTTTCTAAAAATGACTCAAATGTGTCATTGTTATTGGCAGAGTAATACTCCACCGTGTGTGTGTGTGTGTGTGTGTGTGTGTGTGTGTGTGTGTGTGTATCACATCTTCTTTATACAGTCATCTGAACTCGGGCATATTGGCTTCTTCCAAGATTTGGCTATTATGAATTGTGCTGCTATACAAAAGACATTCAGGTATCATTACTTCAATCAGATTTCTTAGGCTAAACTTAGGACAAAGACTGAATAAAAAAATTGCTACATTAAATGAACTTAAGTCTATATCTCAGAAGTAATCACACATAAAGCGATATAATGGCATACTTAGTGATTTCAGAATTTTTAGTGAGTCTTTTCCTAGAGAGAAGCAGGAAGAAATGAGTAAGATTATTATTACACATTTAGTTACAGAACATGAAATTGAGATATAAAATTCAAGAGTTACAGGTTGAACTAAGAAACAACTGAGTTCTTAGCCAATGAAATAAGGGTACATGATCTTTTATCTTTACCACTCAATGAAGGCTTCAGGGAAAAGACCCCAAGAAGCACTTATTTACCAACTCTTACTGTTTTTAGAATAATATCCCAAATCAAAATCACTGCTTTCTCCTACTCCACCCCCAGCCAATTATCTATACACATCATACACACCAAAATGTTTCACAGATTAATATTTCATGCTAATTATCTGTTAATATAATTATTATGTTTTGCAAACAAATATGCTAATAAAATAATAATTATGGAGGGAAGTTTTGCAGATTGTATGATAAACTGGTACTGTTTTAGCGAGACACCAGATTGGTGTCCGTCTGTTGCTACACTTTCTCTTTCGATGTTTCCTTTCCTCCATGTTCTTTGGTCAGCACCATTAGTTAAAGAAAACTTTCATTTTTCAATGATTGGTTTTGGCCCCTTTGCCAAAGGTCAGATGACTAAGGGCGCTTGGAGTTGCGTCTGCACCAATTCTTCTTAGGGATTCTCTTGTCTGTTTTTGTGCCAGTACTGTGTAGTTTGAATCACTGCTGCTTTTCAGTATAATGTGAAGTCTGTGATACCTCCTGCTTTGCTCTTGTTGCACAGGATTGCTTCACCAGTCTGGTCTTTTATGGTTCCATGTAAATTTTAGAGTTGTTTTTCTAGTTCTTCATGGACAAGCCCTGAGAAAAATAGTAATAGAAGGACCTTACCTCAAACTTATACAAGGATTTTACAAAAATCTCTCTGCTAAAACCATTCTAAAAGGTTTCGGGGGGGGGGGGGTAGACTAAACGTATATCCACTAAAATCTAGAACTAGACAAGGTTGTCCACCGTCACCATTCCCGTCTAACATAGTAATTGAAACTTTGGCCAGAGCCATCAGACAAGACAGAGAAATAAAGGAAATATGAATAGGAAGGGAAGAAGTTAAACTATTTCCATTAGCAGATGACAAGATTCTCTACATGGAAGATCATGTTAATTTTGCCAGTGAACTTAAGGGAACTGATATCCTTGTGATGTTGTGTATTCCCCTCTAAGTATATGTTTTTGCGTTCTATTTTTCTACCTTGGGCCTTTCACTAAAAGAGGTTTAAATGTTTTTCTGGTATAAATTTTACATATTTTTCATTCGCCATCAGAGAAATGAAATACAAAACAACACTGAGATTCCATCTCACCCCAGTGAGAATGGCTTACATTAAGAACTCAAAAAACAAGAACTGCTGGTGAGGCTGGGAAGGAAAAGGAATCCTTCTATACTGCTGGTGGGAATGTAGTCTGGCGCAACCATTACGGAAAGCAGTTTGGAGATTCCTTCGAATGCTGAAAGTAGAAATCCCACTTGACCCACCTGCAGCTATACTGAGCATTTCCCCCAAAGAAATAAAGTCAGCATACCAAAAAGACACCTGCATACCCATGTTCACATCAGCACAGTTCACAAGAGCTAAATCCTGGGAGCAACCTACCTGCCCATCAGTGGAGAAGTGGGTAAAGCAAATATAGTATTTATACACAAAGGAATATTATACAGCTATACAGACAGACATGAAGGATGTGGAAGAAAATGGGGTCACCTTGAGAAAATAATGCTCAGTGAAATGGACCAGACATAAAGACTAAGTATCACTTGGTGTCTACCATGTGAAAATGTTATAAATACATGCATGACAAGATCCTAACATAAGAAAGAGGGTAGGAAAGGGTGATGGAGTATCAGGAAAGGGGGAAAAGGTACTGAGAGTGGGAGGCAAGGAAGAGGAGAGAACAGGTGAGAGGGAAGAAAAAAGAGGTCTAGCTGATGGATACTGGCAAAATTTTCCCAAGTTGTATGTTATTAACATGTTACTGAATCAGTAGGTCATGTATACTCAAAAATAAAATTGAAAAATATTTTGTGTGTTTCTTCAGGCCATGCCTGGAAAATCTGTTTTGTTACTGGCATGACAAGGGCTCTCTCTTGCATTATGTCATCTAACTTATTACATATATGTATAAACATGTGTGTATATGTATACATGAAAACCACTGCATATGCACATATATATCTATATGAAGACTACTGTGTTAGTTACTTACACGTTGCTGGGGGAAAACACCTGGCAACCACAATTTAAAATTTATTTAGCTCACAGTTTCAGACGGTCTCACAGTCTGCTGGTAGAAGCACACAGCAGACTCTGGAGAGCTGCTCACCCTGCTGCAGCAGCAAGTCAAGCGAAGCAGACGCAAGTCAATGTCTGAAGACTCAGGCAAGGCCAGAGCTTCCCTACCCCTCAAGAAGCTGCAACAGTGTTTTTTCTTCTTTCTTTTAACTAGTTCAAGCTGCCAGTTAGGGCACCCCACAACCAGGCTGAGTGCCTTTTCTCCATTTCCTGGCTCACAACCAGTAACACATACCTGGAAGCTCTGCCCTGGGCACCTCCCAGTCTCCACAAGTTGACACACCCTTTCTAGGTCAAATCTGAAGCATCCAGCCAGGCCCTATCTCCCAATAGCATAGGGTTCCACAGTTATCTCACTACATCCAAATAAATATATGGGCTTATGGGGGGCAGTCGAGATTCAAACCACAGCATGACAGCAGCTTTTAAGTAAGGATTGTTATGGTGACATGCAGAAAATTAGAGAAGTGACAGATCTTTCAAGAAAGAGATAAACCCATTAAATCAAGCAGGATTGAGAGGGAGAAGGAACAGGTGGGTATGTCTCAAAGTTCTGGGACTTGGAAGCTAAGTTGATGTGAGAAGAGAGCAAGGAAAAGGCCATGTAAGTTTTCAAATGGAGACTGCATGATGTTAATAGTAACAGGAAGAGAAGAATGGGTGAAACGAGAGTGAATTTGAGTTTTAAGCCTTAGATTTTGAGATTAGAAATGATTTTTAAAAAGTCATATCTGAAAACACTAAGAGTTGAAAGCCATCAAGTAGTTTCAGGAGTTCTAGGAATTACTCGGGATGGGGAATAGCTAAAATATGGAAGTCACCAAAATACCCATCAACAGACCAATGGATACACAAACTGTGCTATTTATACACAATGGAATACTGTGCATCTATAAAGTCTGACAGCGTGGAGGCTTTTACAGGCAAATGGAGGAAACTTGAGACCACCATGCTTAGTGAAGTGATTCAGAAACAAGGTGAAATATCAAAAATGGTTTTTCTGGTATGAGAAACCCAGATCCCAGGTCACAATTATCTCACAGAACTTAAAGTGAAAAATAAAGGGAATGGGGGCGGGGGTGGGATGGGGGCGGGGGTGGGTTGTGGGAGTGGGTAGGGAGTGGACTGAAAGGAAAGTGGGGAAGGTCGTTACCTTGACTAGATATGTATGTGCAAAAAATGCCAAAAACCAATGTAAACCTTAAAATTTGCACCTATACATATCAATAAAATAGGGGAGAAAAAGAATGACTAGGGAGAGTAAGAAAAAAAAGCCAGTTACAGAATGTCAAAGAATTTCTATATTTAAATAATAGGAGAGGAAGCTGGTCCCTGAAGAAGACAGAATAAGGGGTCTGAGAGGTGGGAAGTAAAGCAGAATACAACATCATAAAAACATGAAAGATGGTTTAGCAACTGTGAAATCCTCAGTAATATTTGAGACAACAATTTCAATTTATGAGAGTGTGCTAAGATAAGGAAGGATTGAGTAAAGAGATCTTATTGACTAGGATGGCTTGTGTTAGGTTACTTCCAGTATGTGTATTTCAAACATGTAAAGCCCAAACAGATTTCCGGACTTGAGTAATGTGTTGGTATCAGTTAAACAAACATGCTCATATATAAATCAGTTGGTCTAATATATTTTTACTAACATTCATTTTTTGGCAACTCAATCAACTTTCTGCCTAAAAGTACATTCATATTTTACCTTCTGATAGATGTGTGTATCTATATTTTCAAGTAACACATAACATTTAAGAACTAAAAGGGACAAGATTTTTTCCCATTTATTTACTTTACCATATAAGTATTTGTAAGAATAAGTACCTTAGATTTTAGAACTGTTCTCAGTTCAAGGACACTCAGTAACAAGGATAAGGGATCACTATTTCTTGAAGAGCAGAGAGTAAAAGAACGATAGATTTGGGTCTGGATGCCTGGTGTTCTTGATTCCAAGCCCATAGGCACATATTAAGAGTCAAAATGAAGTGGAGAAAGTGCTTTTCATAGGTATTTTATTTTATTTTTTGGAGATAGGGTCTTGCTCTACAGCCCAGGCTTATCTTGAATTCACTGGTGTAGCCCAGGCTGGCCTTGGACTAAGGACAATACACATGCCTCAGCCTCCCAAGTGTGGGATTACAGGTGTGCACCACTATGCCCAGCTATACATCGTGCTGGGGAATCTAACTCAGGGCCTTGAGCTTTCAAGGCAAGTGCTTTAGCCACTGTACCATTCCTCCAGCCCATGTAGGGATTTTAGAAAGAATTTCATACAGGGAATTAGGTATGTATAAATAAATGGAAAAACAGACTTTCAGATGTGACCAACCTGAGGCCTCCAATTTTTTGCCCTTGGCTTAAAAGAAAAAACATCATAATGAAGAATTCATAAAGGCTGTTTTAGTAATTACATAAATTAACTATATTTTATAGTTCATTTTACATGTGGCCTAAGGTAGTAGCCCCATGAATGAACTCTAGAAACTCTGTGGACTCTCTCTACATGAACTTGCTTACAAGGAAAAATCACTTACACAGTACGAAGGCAGCTTCTGCCTCATTTTCATACCTCACATTTTTAGAATGAATCCAATAGACGGAATGTGATTCATATCCAGAAGCGAAGGTGGGGGAAAATAGTTTTTAGCTTTGTAGAAAGAGGCTAGAACAGAAATTTGAACAAAATAATAGACACTTGGTTCACAAAACTTTTTGTGACAAAAATAATGAGCAGGGCAGAACTACGCACTCAACTAGAAGACGGTGTCTCTCTAGGGTCACAGTTGCAACAGGCAGAACTGAGACTTCTGACAGCAATGACTATAAAGCTATGTTGCTTTTCAGTCTGCTCCATTGTCTTGTTGCTTAAGCAATAGAGAATACACCTAATCATTTTTTAAAATTCCCTTTAATGGCTATGAAAGCATATTCCAAAGCTGTGCTAGAATCAGGTATTCCAAGACTGTCTCCTGATTCACCAGGTTCAACAGGAAAGAGATGCAATTTGATGTTCCTGGGTGTGGGGGAATCCATGGTAGAACAGAACAGTGATTCCCATTCAAGTATGACTTCCATCAGGAAGAAATTTGCTTCTTCTGTGTAAACATCCAGAGGCCAGGGCTGGCAGGGTTATTCTCGGTCAGCAGGGTGTCAGTCTCCTGTCTTACAACTCCCTCATCCTCCACAAGGAACTTTACCTCAGCGTCAAAGACAGTGCTTGAGTTCTACCACACCTGCATCTCAGCAGTAACAGGGGAAGGGCAGTAATGCTCAAAAGCAGCAGTACACAACTCTTGAGCACATCCTTTTGGCTCGGTAGCTCTAAGAGAATTCACTTAGCGAGCTACAAGGGAAACTGCTAAGTGTAGCCCTTCACTCAGATGTCTACATGCTCAGCTAAATAAACATCACGGATTTGAACAGAGAAGGGGAGAATGCATACTGCTTGGTAAACAGCAGATCTTCATGTACTGACCTTGCACTCTGCAGTCCTCTTATGTACTTCATTTTATTGCAAAAGTTCAAAATGGCAAGTGTTTTCTCTGGTATATGGCACAGAAACTGACAATTTTAGATGTGTCATTTGCCTAGATTTTTAGCTTTAAAAACTCAAGTTTTTGTTTTCTAGAAATTTTTAAGTGGTTTAATAATAAATGACTGTGTATCTCCAAGAACAGCGATGAAAAAGCTGTGTATAAAAGAACATTTTATATTTTACAGTTGTAAACTCATCTTAGTCTAATAAAAACTATATTTAAATAAAAAATAAAAGGAATTATAGTAAAAGACATTGCCATTAATCCTCTACAGCTCCTTTACTTAGAACATCTAACCCACTGTGTTGGCTACTTTCTGGAGTTGTTCTGGAAGCCCTCTTTGTGTTCTTGTGGCTGCTTAAAGGTCCTGAATGGGTTTAACATACTTACATTTACAGTGCGTCTGCATCCACCTTATTCATGAGATCTAGCACTGTTGATTTCCAGCTTTACCCAAAGTCAAAATGACTGGGAAAGGGAAGATTTTACATTGATTTATGATATTGAGGCAACCATGAGTATAACTAAAGACACAAAAGAGGGCTTCCAGAATTGCATCAGAAATGGTGAGAATGATGAGTGTGATCAAAGAAAGAGGGAGTACTCTGGAGATTAATAGTAGTACGTATTTTACTGCAATAAAAAATTTAAAATGAGACATTCACCACACTCTGTGACTATATCCGTAGCATAATGGCTAAGAACTAATCTTAAATCAGGCCTGGTAGTTCAAGTCTATAACCCCAGCACTCTGGAAAGCCAAGGCACAAGGCTTGCAAGTTTGAGCCCCATCTGAGCAATTCAGCAACTCAAAGACCCTATCTCTAACAAAACAAAACAAAAAACCCTACAGATGTACTTCTGTGTGAAGGCCGTGGGTTCAATCTCCAGTAGAAAAAGAACAACAACAACAACAACAACAAAAAAAAAAAACACGACACCCCAAAACTGAGCCTCAGGCTTAAAACAACCCCAGCTCTGTTACTAGCCCTGTTATCGCCACTAATCTCTGAAACAAAATTTTGTCTGAAAAATATTCTTTCAGAATTGTTAACTGTCAGAAAATGCAAGCATATGCAAACTATTTAAGAGTCTAATGCCAAAGGAAACTTTATACAAGGCAATAGCACAATTCCTATGGCATGCTTTACCTCTGCCTCCTCTATAAACAGATTATAGCTCAAAGGCTGGTATACTTTTAAAATTGAATTTCAGATTATATAAAAACGCACAGTCCCTTCCATAAGTTTGTAATTTTTTAAAAATTGAATTTCAGGTTACATAAAAATGCAGAGTCCCTTCCATAATTTTGTAATTTTTAAAAATTTGAGACAGGGTCTCACTCTATAGTCCAGGCTGGTCCTGACCTCACTATGTAGCCCAGGCTGGCCTCAGAGTAATCTTCCTACCTCAGCCTCTTGAGTGCTAGGATTACAGGCGTGCATCACACTTGTCTGATGGAGTGCTGGGGAACTGATCCTAGGGTCTCAGCACTCTAACCACTGAGCTACTATCCCAGCCCCCCTTCTTTGTAATTTCATTTAAAAATTACTTTATAGGAGTACATGCTAAAAATTTTATTTCAGATTCAATAACAACAACAACAAAAAAAACCCTGGTCTTCTGCTCTAGTAATGGGAGTTGAAGCAATCTGCATGCAAGATAATAATACTCAATTCTTTAACCCATAGAGAGAGGGCAGGGTGCCAGCGAGCATTTTGTTGATAAACCTATTTCTAAATGTGGTCATTATTAATAATATTTTTGCCATTCTTGGCATCTCAGAGTACCAACTCTCACCTCTTTTCTTCTACACAGCATATTATGTACACCTGTGCCATTTACCAAAGAACACACTCTTAATTCTTTACAAGATTATGAACTCACCTTACCCAGCTACTGTTGTTTTGCAGTGACCACTACTGACCACCTTTCAGAACACCAAGTACTTAGCAGCTTTCCCAGGTTATAGAACTTGGATGACCACATGCCACAGCAAATGGCCCCTCCCTCTTCCTGTGAAGGACGAATCAAGAAGCTTAAGCATTTGGTTTCAGGGTGTATGAGTTCATTTCAGTCAGTGAGGCAAGGTGGGAATGTGATTCACCTAACAGGAGATTCTGGCAAAGATTTTTTTTTTTTTTTTTTCAGATAAAAGGCAATGAGAAGTGCTCTGGGTATACAAGGGCAATCTGGACTGTGGAAGTCAACAGACAAGAGACAGAATAGCAAAGCTGGTGAGGATGGAACAGAGAAAGCTAGAATACCTTTCAAAACCAGCCAATGAATGAGTTACCTGACTGAACCTTTGGTTTCCAGAATACTTTCCTTCGAAGCAAGGTCTTGCTTTGCTTCTGACTTGTTTTCAGCCTGGTCTCTAACAGTCACCCTGCCTCAGTGTTCCAAGTAGCTGGGACTACAGGTAAGTGCCAAAGTGCTTAGCTCTAAAATTCTTATTAAGCAAAAAATGTTTTCTTATGGCTATTTCTAGCAAATGAAAGCACCTCAGGTCGCACACAGTACTCTGCCCACCCAGAACTTCTTACTGGCTCATTGTAACCCTTGTTCTCATTTTTACCTCGCAGGCTCTTGCTCCCGCTCCCACCTCCATGTCCATGCCAGTGGCATCCAGGTAGCTCATTACTTTTTTCTTGAGAGGTTACTAATTGCTTTCTTAGGGTTTCATATTTCAAGTGCTTTGCATTTCTGGCTTGCAGGCTCAGTCTGTGTGGCAGTCTTCCTGCTTTTATCCACATTTCTTCTCTATCTTCACTCTCTTCTTTTTGTAGATGTTTCCACTATTTGTCCAAACTCAGGGTTCTAGACCTGTGGTGATAGGGGCTTTGGCTTTAGGGCTATCACAGGTCTACAAAACTCTTATAGGCAGCAACCAGGCTGTTTTGTTTCAACATGTCGATGATACATTACATTCCTGGGTACTGGTTGTTGCTGATTCTGTTTCCAGAATAAGCAAATTCCACCCTAGACTGTGGTTTTATCACTTTGCAGGAGATGAAGTTTCTAGCTGTTTCTGTTTGCTCATAGATCTAACTCCCAGGATACGGCTTACAAGTTCGGTACATGTTTCATTTTGTATTAATACTTTTGGTTCATGGAAATAGCAATATTGCACTGGAGCAAAGTTGAGCTTTAATAGTTTCTATTTTTGATACTCAATGCTCCAAACACATACCTCACTAGGTGTTCCCAGGCTAACATTTTAAAACAAATATGCAGAAGAGATTTTTTGACAACACAAAACTCTGTCATGAAGAAAAAAGAAAGGTATATTCCTTGCAAAATTTAGGAACTCAGACTCTAACAACATTCAAAAACATCCAGGATAAAATTCAAAAATTACTCAGTACACACAGAACAAGGAAAAATCTCAAATCATTTGGGATGAAAAAACTCAAAGAAACCACTGCGAAAATGGCACATGTTGAAATGCCAAGGGCTATAAAGCAGTTATTATTAAAATGCTATGTAAATTAAGAGAAAACACTGTTGAAATAAAGCCAGAAAGTCTCAGTAGAGATGCAGAAGATGCAAAGAACAAATGAAAAAATTAGAACTTAAAAATACAATAAAAATAAATTAACATGATCTCAATAGAAATCTGCAAATAATAAAGGAAATAGTGAAGTTGTTGATAAATCAATAGAATCATAGCCAAAAAACCCAGAAAAATAGCTTTCAAAAATAGCGAACAGAGCCCCAAAGTCCTGTAGGAAAATACTAGAAGTCTAACATTTTTTGTGATTGGAATCACAAAAGACCAGAAAGAGCATAGGAAAATATTTCAGTAGCCAACAGTTAGCTTTCCACATTTGGTAAGAAAATTTAATTCTAGAGATTAAAGAAATTCAGACAACTTCAAAATAGTATAAACTAGAAGAAATTCATGCTAGATACATCACAATCAAACTGTTAAAAACAAGAGAATGAGCAAATCATGAGAGGAGTCAAAGAAAATAGCACATTAACTACAGGGCAATAAAAATTTGATTATAAATAAACCCATCAAAAAGAATGGGTGCCACAAGGATGTGAAATGGTAATCTGATTATAAACAAGCCCATCAAAAAGTATGGATGCCACAGGGAAGTGAGATGATATTTTTTAAAAATGCCATGGAAAAAGAACTGTCAACCTAGACCTTCACAAGTAAAGGTAAAACAAAGACATCAGATGAATAAAAATGAAGAGACTTGTTTTTTTGTCAATAGACCATTTCTGAAAGAGTTGCTAAAGGAAGTTATTCACACAGAAGAGAAATGTTACCCAAAAGACATCTGGAATGTAAGAAATGAAAGAAAAACAGTATAAATGGTAAATATCTGGGTAAATAGAGTATTCTTCCCTCTTGAGACTTTTAAGACATGTCTGATGACTGCTAACATTTTCTGAGTGTCAGGGTGTGCACAACTGGCATGATGTAGAACCTCATAATCCTAACGGTAGTTATTTGTATTGAGCATGTTGTGTGCTTTAATTTCATTTAATCGCTTTGATTTTATTTTAAAAATCTATGCCATGAACCACTGGTTATAAATCTTCAATGACCCGCAGAGGTCTAATAAATGAAATAAGATCAATGTTCAGGAGTAGTAGCAGAGAACAAATAAGTAGCACTATTCTGCCTCTCCTCAATTTTTACCTATTTCTCAAAATTCCACAAGGTCAAAGAAAGTATGGCACTGGATCTATTTATAAAATAACATGTTGCTCAAGTAAAATACATCCCATAAATCACCTTAAAATCCAGTCAGTTTAATATAAAACATTTTTAATTGTTTTTGAAAACATTTAAAAAACAATTTTGAGCACTTTTAATAAAAAAAAGAGAACTGAAACGCTACTGCAATATCCAACTACTACAGTTTCAGCAGGTACAACAGACAACAAAACACCGGGGAAATCTGACTGTCTGCACTAAATGAAAACATGAAACAGGGCTCGTTTCTGTCATTTATGGTGTAGTAAAGCACATTGCAGAACAAGACTATTATTTGAACCTCAAATGCACTGCACAAAAAACACTTTCCTTCTTTTCAGTTCAAAAGTCAGTGCTTATTGCAATTATATGCAAAATTATTTACTTCATGAAGTCTTATCATGATAAACAGTATGCAAATGTCTTAAACCTCAAAACAAATAATCTCAGAAAAGAACATATTCAACAACAACTAAGCAGAATTAGTAAACATAAAAAAGTAAATAAACTGTGAATAATTATGCTTGTCTGGTTACTGAACCAGTTTCAATACAGCCAAGAAAAAAAAAAGTGGTTACAGGAATACTTAGTACTGTACAAGGTAAGTCAATAACACTCATGCACATTTTGTGATCATGTATTAACATGGTGAAGCAAACTAAACTTAATTCTTCCTGCTGTAATATTCTCATGTAAGAGAATAAGAAATAGAAATATCTCATTGAGATCAATGCACATTGCTACATAAGACAATTTTATCTGTCACTTTGATGACATTTTGTCTTTTCATAATGAAACACATTTAAAAAGTTTAGTCTGTGGACCGTATTGGTTGCATTTATCCTAAGAGATGTGCCTACCACAGGTTCAACAAATTTAGTGCAATATATGAACCTCAGGAAGTTTGCTGGACGAATTCAACCAAATTTGGAGTTTGCTGCAATACTGTACAGGGAGTTGAAAATCCTCCAGTTTTTGTGTTTTTATCAAAAAATTTCCATTGTTTTTATATTAGTAGGAAGCTAACAGTGTAAACACGGGATTAGAATGGCCTCAAAATCTCCTTTTCATATAGAAAGTCTCCCATCATTTGTTAAAAGAAATCACAGTTTCCTTTGGGTATTGCATACTTTGGTGTGCAGTAGTGCTGTGTCTCAATGTACAGTGAAGAAATAACTAGCACTGAGGAAAAAAGACCTAACAGATCATTAAATTAACGTAACAGCAATCACAAATGCCAATGAATAGATTAATATACAAACCTCTGAGCCAACCCTAGCACCATTTATTTATCAAAATGTTAATAACCTACCTTCCAAATTATTTGAACAATGAAAACTTATGAAATTAAACCTTTCATCACATTTGTTAAATATTCATTGATTGCAGTCTTCTGAATGGTTTATGAATTAAGGGTAAGAAAAGCTGAACTGGCTCAAGGCAGCAGAGCAAACTGTTTAATGTTAGCTTTAAAACCTTAATGTTCATTTTAAAATCTTTTTGAAAGTAATCTTGAAACTCATTTTAAATGGAGCTGTCAACTGGTGAGTAATGTGCGTAACATGAAATTCATAAATACTATTCATAAAAAAATGGGAGCCATACAGAGAAACATTTTAAAACAAATCCTGAGTGCTTTGTTTTGCAACTATGTTTATCACAATAAATAAATTAAGCATGTAATAAAATGTTCCTCTTCTTCAAGTACTTATTAGCCCCTTTGTTTTATCAGAGAGATAAAGATTTGTGGCTTCAGACCTTACGTGGTGAGATGTTTTCTGCTCAGATTTTACGGTTGTCTCCTTCCTGCTTATTTGTCAAGAAGATCCCATGATCAAACTGCGTGACTATCTATGCTCAGGAGGAGAAAGGAGTCAGTTGCTAAACTGAGGAGGAAAAAATAAGATTACTGATGTATATTATAGTGAAAAACTTTCAAAATAAATCTTAAATTTTTACAATTAGATGTAGCCATTGTGATGAAATTTAAAAATGCTTTTATTCACCTCATCTCAAAACAGTGAATAAAAAAAAACCATTTTCTAACATGTTTGCATTTATTCTATTAAATAACAACGTGTGGAGAGTTATCTTTGTGTGTATGTACTAGTTCCATACTAAAATCAACATTTTAAAATCAGTTTAATACAAGGTCACAAATATAAATGGCTACTAGTTTTTCCTCTTAAAATTTTTAGTGCAGCTTTTACTTTCCTTATGTTAATTTTCCATTATTTTCTCTTGTCTAAGTCCTTCATTATGGGAGTAAATGGTACTGAAGCCCTAGAAGGTCCTACAGAGGTTTTTCTTCCCACAGTAGCTTTATGCTTCAAGCCTAAATAATTATAATAACCTGACTATTATCCCTGTTTCAAGGAAGACCTTCCTGCCTACAGTTCACCTTACCTACAATTTCATATCTAAACATAATGTCAACAACAAAACGGCCTATATCTAGAATTGATGGTTTCTTTTCAATTCTGTGCAGATTAAAAGAATTTAAACGAACATATACAAAATAAAGATCTAGACTGCTCTTGTAAAAGCCAGAGAATGGATGCTTTACTAGTAAACAATGTGATTAAATAGGGAACATTATAAAATTTAAAATCTAGTACTTGTTCTTCTACAGCCTACTGTCTTCAAAAACTTGTTAAGAACTGAGGCAAGTCTAACCATTTCCTACTGAAGAAGAAACCACTTCTGCAGCAAACGCTTTTAAAATGTCACAATTAATGTAAGTGTTTCTGCTGCGGGAGGCACTTCCATTAAGACAAATACAATACATATGTCTTTAGATACAGTGTGCTACATGTTGTAAAACACAATTTAACCCAACATTTCAACAGCAGGATGGTCCTTGCTTTCTATCCATTCAAAACCTGATGAAGTCATAGAGTTCATGGAGTCACTGCAAATTTGTTGAAATAATGGGTCATTCTTTAATTCTTCCAGTGTAGCTTCATCATCTTGTGCCTGCTGACGACCTGGATCAAACAGCAGATTTGGGTCTAAAGTGTTCAAATCATTGATACTGCCTGAGAGGTCAGAAGACAACCTGATATCATTGGAGAAATCAGATGCAGTATTGGTGAGATCAGATGGTACCTGACCTGGCAGCTGCTGGTTGGTTTGCAAGCTGTCTCCACTCAGCAGGTCTTTAACAGTGCTGCTGAAATCTAACTGCTGCTCTCCAATTTCAGATTGTGCTTGATTATCTCCAGGAGAAAAACTGATCTGATCGGTGCTATTACTTTTGGTGAGGTAAGATGGTGTTTGGAATTCATAAACAGACGTGCTGGAATCGATCATATTCTGCGAGTTGGCACTAGGAAAAACAGTGGAAGTTTCCAAAATCTGCGTGAGATTCATTCGGGCTGTATAATTGGAGGGCAGGTTGTTCATTCCCAAACCTCTCACTGCATCATCGTTGTCAGAATCAAGTTTACTCAACAAGACATTGGTGATTTTTTTACTGTTTGCTTGCTTCTGAAGAGCATTTGGGAAGGCTGTTTGCATCATCACTGTCAATGGAACCGACTGACTCCTTTGAGCTATGTTGGTGGCACACACATCTGGATGATGAACATTTGCGAACACATGAACTTCTGGGGTAACTGGGCTTCCAAAGGGAGCCACGTTAGATCGTGGGATATTTGATACTGGGTAGAGGGTACTTCCACTAAGATTACGCTGGCGATGTACAGCGGGACTCACACTCCGGCACCGGAAGTTGCTGCTGGCAGATGAATTAGCTCCTTTATTATCAAGGGGGGCAGGGACAGCAAACCCTTCCTGTTTGTTGGTGTTATTTATAGTGGCACCTTGATGCTGCACAGGGGATACGGGAGTCAAACGGCCAAAATGAGTGTCATGGTGTCTGGACTGAGACTGGTAAGACTGTCCAGGCACAGCAAAAGCATGAGGTTTCCGGAAGCGATCTTCCACTAGTTCCTGGTAGCTTGGGAGAATGCCATGACCAGAAACTGATGAACTGCCAACCCCGTTATACCCGTTATTCATCCACTCAAGCTTGGTTTTGTCTGGGTGGGTAGCCATGGGTCTCTGCATTGGTTTCACGGGACTGCTTGAGACGATGCTGGCATCATGATACGCCATGCTAGAGCTTATAGGGGTGAATGCAAAGGGATTCCTGCACTCCACAGGGCTGGGAGGAACACTACTGCTGCAGTTAGAATGTGGTGTACCAATCGGTGTGTGTCGGCTGCTTCCTAAAGCACTATCCACAGGTGTAGTCTGGGCTAGCCTGGAGCATGGACTCTCCCGCGACAGACTCTGAGATCCGGCAATCATTTCAGATGTTGGGGTTGGGGTTGGGGTTGGGGTTGGTGTGGGAGTGGGTGTGGGTGTGGGTGTGTGGATTGGAGTGCCATTGCTATGGATTGGATGGTAGAAGTGGGTGCTGGAAGCATGAGATGACACTGGCGCTCCTGGAGTTACTGACTGGCTCTGAAGGCTCATTCCCAAACAATTACCATATGAATGTGAATTGTTCATAGACATTTGCTGCTCCATAAGCACCAGCTCTTCGACAATACTATCTTGTGTAAGTTCATCATCAAAAGGAAAGTAGCTTTCATTTGTCTGGGAAACAGAAGGCTCAAAATCCTTCAGTTCAGACTGGAGAGGTAACTGATCTGAGGACTGTGCTTGTATTTGATTCAAAGAAGGTTCTTGTATCTGGCTATGTAGCTGCTGGCTGTATGTGTCCTGTGGCATTCCTTCTAATTCCCAAACAGATTTCTCCAAATCATTGATATCGGAGTGCTCAGGAATTGCTGTAACACTGATACCTGGCTGCTGTTCACAGCTGGCAGATACAAACTCAGAACCCTTGGTGACTTGCTGCCATTCATTTGGATTAAAGCTGACATCTGATTTAGAATCGTTCTCCACAAGAAAGACACTCCCCTCAAGCTTTACTTTGACACCTGGAGACGATGAGGGTGTTTGCTGTTCCAAAACTGAATCACTGGCGGTAAGAACAGAGGCATCCAAGGGTCGATTTTCTACTACATGTGAACCGACACTGGTTGATACATTGTTAGGAATCTGAGCACCTGCTACTGAACTTTCTGTCTTCCCTGAATGTGGAGCCTTCTGATCCTTCGTAACACTGCCTGGTTTCTCACCTTCCGTGGTAATTGCAGAAAGCTGATCCACAATTGGTTTCTTTACGGGAGGCACCTGGGACTCCTGCAACGTAGAAGACAGTCGCTTTCTTGGGCTTTTAGTGCATAATTTAGGGTCTTTACTTATTGAGTCACCATTAGATGGTGAACTGGTGCTGGTGAAAGTTAAGTTCTGAGAAGCAACGGAGAGGGCAACAGTGCTCTGACTACTACTCGTGGAAATGCCTGGCAGAATTTCATTACAGCGACTTTTACATTTCGTCCTCTGGTCACAGCCCTTAGTTGATTTTGTTTCTATGACACATTCACTTGAAGGTTTTTGCACTGTTTCATCTGTATTACTTTTTTGCCCCACAAGGGCACTGGGTGTTGTTTGGGGTGCTTTGACCCCATCACAGTTCTCGTGGCACTGCACAGGATGCTCATCAGATAATGTTTCAGGTTCCATCTTGACCTCCACAGCTGTTCCCCCAGAACTGCTGGTCCTGGGCCCAGGAGACTGAAGAGAAACAACAGAACCATTTTTGATCTGCGGCACACTCCTCGATTCCTCTGCTGTTCCTGGAGCACTACTGACTGAGGCAGAATGTTTAAGAGGGGCATTACTGTTGCTAGGTGCGAGGGATATTGTTGTCATTTTCACCACATTTAGAGAACTCACGTGAGATGCAGGTACGACAGCAGTTTTGATGGGACTGCTAGTGAAGAGAACAGTAGTTGGAGAGCGGATGGTGAGCGCACTGGTATTGGCTGGTTTGGGTAAGATTTGAGGGTAGCGGTGCCGGGCGGAACGGTCCCCGCCAGGACTGACTGGGATGTTCTGAGGTGTCTTTGGTGTCTGTTTCACAGACTGCATGTGCTGAGTGACCACTTGCACATTGAGTGGAAGAACTTTGCCGTCAGAAGAACTTACGGGACTAGGTGAAGTTACCAACTGCCTGGTCCGCTGGACCTGTGAAAAGGTAGAAAAAAATTCAGATTTAATATGTCCAGGATATAAGCAATAATTCTGGGTAGTATTAAAATATTTACTAAATGTTAATGTTAAAAAGAAAAAAATGACAGCTTCATGTTAAAATGAATCTTCTAGGCCAGGTTCTACGCAAGCCAACGAAGTGATACAACAAAGGTAATAACCATAATGCAATACAGTTATAAAACATAGTAATATACAAAGGACATTAGTGTACTTGCCAGTTGACATGACGAGAAATTTCACAGTGATGAATACTCGCTGACATAATGATTTAAGGAGGTTAGAAGAAAAGAAGATGGTATCTTTATGTTGGACTCTATGCTAAGAAGACCGACTCCTCATGAGGAAAAGGAGTCTGTCTTATGTTTGGGTTGAGCTTAGACTCGAGTTATTGAGCAGTGTGAATAAGATCCCAGATAAAACTCCTGTGTTCATGACATGGCACTGGTGATAATGACAAGAACAAGAAAAACAAGATAAAACGCCTCCTTCAGTCATATTATCAATGATAGAAAGTATCACCTTACTTCAGCAAGGTGCATTCCCATTTTAAGAGCCCCTTCACTGCAACCTCAGTTGTGTGAGACAGATAAGGAGATCAGTTAACTTTTATTTAGATAAGGAAACTGACTCAGAATAGCTAAGGGTCGTGTTTAATGTTCTATACCTGGAAGCCACAGAGAAAGGCTTAAAGTGTCATCAACACACATTACATTTTTGTTCTATCTGAATGTTCAGAAAATGTTTCAGCCAAAAAATTTATATTTTCTCAAGGATAAAATAACCTCTAAAAAGGAGTTCGCCTCACATAAAGTTCTAACTAGTTATATGTACACTTTATGCATCTTGGATATTTATAATTTCAATTACATTTAGCTTTATAGCTTCCTTTGTAATTGACATTCATTCTGAATGAAAAAAGACTGAGAATCTGTGATAATTATGCCAATTTATGACCGTATCTACACATGTGCCTGCCTCCTCAACTGCTCTTTCTAAATGAATGACTCCCTTAATCTTAGTAAGACCAAGCGTGACTTACTGGAATGGGACTAGGGACAGCTGCCACAACAATGCCGATGGGCTGAGGAGACAGGATTGCAGGGTTTCCATTGGGAAGACTAGTCACTCCATTGGTGGTACTGCCTTCTGATTTTCTTGTGGACGATTCTCCTGGCAAAGGGGACTGTAATTTCTGTTCCTGCTGCTTTTTCTGGATTTTCCGCTGCAATTGCTGTTTAGCATCAACAGGAGATGGCAAAGTCTTCACTTGAGGCTGAAAGGAATTACTTTCAGCTGTAGGTACAAAAGCAGAAGGCTGTGTAATTCCTTTAATTCCTGAAAATAAACAGAAAGGAAAGCGAACATCAACATGTCCTTTAAAGAAGGCAGTCATAGCTTGATTTCTTTGGGTATGTAGCCATCTGTTGGACAAAGCGACCAAAACAGCAAACTTCAGCTCAATTTCTGCAAAATGCACAGTAAATATTACACTTCTAATCTGTAAACTTCTGCCAATATGGTTTTGACATCTTAAAATATGGTTTGATTCGGGAGACAGTTTCAAGTACACTGACAGCAGGTGTTTCTTTTTTAAAGTAGCTATGTCACAAATGCGCAGAAAAGTAGCATTTTCACATTTCATTGCATGTCAGTGTGTCTTCCTACCCTCTTCTCTAATGAGAATGGAATTCACACATTTTCATGATTTTAATATCCAACCCAGAAGGTGCACTCACTATTTGTTGAAACCACTTCCTATCTTAGGAAAAATCTATGTGAGGAAAACAATTTCCTAATCCTACCAGAAACTAACAAAAGGTAACACTATTCTAATTGTTACTATAACATTATCACATCATTGTAATGTTACTCTAACACTGACCTGGAGAAACTATGAAGCAGAATTGCTCAAGACTAATAAAGCAAGATATTCTAAAAACTTGTTACTGAGACAATTTTTGAAAGACTAGTAAGGCAAAACAATAAGAAAAGGAGTGATGGAATACATGAGATACAGTTTTTAATTTAAGATTAGGATACAAAGTTGATATTTAAAAGCTCACGTAGGGAGTGGCACGAAGACAAGCAGAGAGCAAGCTGTGGCCTCTGAGAACCACAGGGAGAAAGGGAGGAAATACGGCCTGGCACCCTCTGCCTCCCCGTACCATCCCGCTGCTGCTTCTCACCATTCTGGCCCACAGCAACCTGGGGCGAGCAGGAGGGAGGACTAGGAGACAGAAGACATGAATTCTTCCCCGCATACTCATTGCTGAGGAATCCCTCAGCTTGTGACCCTTTCTCTCTTACTTCTGTGTTACTCAGGTTGGACTGAGGGTCTATGCACTGAGCTACAGGCCCAGCTACTTTTATTTTGAGACAGGGTCTCAAAACTAACTCATTAAGTCGCCCAAGCTGGGTTGGAATTTAGGAATCTTCTTGTTTCAGTCTCTTAGAGTGCCAGGACTTCAAGCATGTGCCCCTCCTTTAAAAAGCAGGTAAGTACGTCTTATTTTTCTCTTTACATGTAGCTGCACTGTTTCTTCCCGGCTGGCCTCAGCTCAGCCTCCCAGCACCTGCCCTTGGTGCATAAGCTGCTGGCAGAGGCTCAGGCTCGGCTGTCTTGTCCTCCTGCCAGGCTTCCTGACAACAGCAGGTTCCAAGCAGCTGACTTAGAAAAAGGACATTTGTAACACAACCTGTTCTTAACATGGAGACTTTATTTGCAAAATACAAATTTGCCAAAGAGTAAAAATTAATCTACTATCAAGGGTATTTTTTAAAAAACGTAGTAAGAAAAGAGAAAAATATTTCAAGAAAAATTTACAAAGTGTTTTGATACACAATAAAATTTGTAAATTTTTTTTCAGTCTTTCTGGCTTGGTTTCAAGAGAGAACACCTGTTTATATGTGTGATTTTTAGAACTTTTGTTTAGAAAAAAAAAGCATTTACACCTTCACCTTAAAAATGTACTTATTCTGTTCACTTACATTTCTTTCAGTCAGATTTGCAAATGATGTGGAAAATACGATAGAGATGTTCTTATAACTCATGATCTCTAATTCCACAATACATTCAAGTGCCCTTCCTGGTGTCAGTAAGGCTGTGAGAATAAAGTAAGGGGAAGGGTTCACACTTTTTAAAGCCTCATTCTGCTAAAAGAACACAGTATGACAAGCCAAGCTAACCTGGATCTGGAGACAGACAAATCAAGATTCAAATCCTGGCCCCATGACACAGCCGCCCGTGCTTAGCTATTTAACTTCTTGAAGTCTGACAGGAAAACTTAAGACTGAATCTCACCTCTCTCCAAGGATTGCTGAGAAAACTAAGTGGGATAGCCTATGAGCTATGTAGCTATAGTTAGGCTGACAAAGCACTCGGTGATGAGTGGGACACTGAGTGAACAAACAGATTTAAGATAAACACCCTTTACATGCAGAAAGGAAAAAATATATCATGACTAGCTCTTAGAAGACATTATTTTGTTGAAATTGGTCCAAAATCCTAATATGAGAGAACAGATGACGCACATAAACATCCCATGGATACAATAATTTTGGCCATAAATTTATTGTAAATTTTATAATACTGAGACGTAACACTCGTAAGAATCATTTAGAATGTTTCATGTTAATGTACTTTCCACAGAACTAGTTTTCTAGAACAATTTACTCACTCTTTATAAAGTATGACTGAAGTAACACATTTAAAAAGTTTTCATCAGAACTGACACTTTACAGAGCTACTAATTTAATTTATTCCAATGATGGCGGTAATTCCCAAAACTAATTTCAAAAATTCCTCTTGGGATTAAAATTCTCAGGCTGAGAGCACAGCTCTGTGGTTAAGAGTGTGTGCCTTGCACGCTCAAAGCACTAGGTCGGATCCTCAGGTACCACATAAAAATTAGCCAGATGTGGCAGTGAACCTGTAATCCCAGCCCTTAGGAGACCGAGGTAAGAGGATTGTCATGAGTTACGAGGCCAGCAAGGGGTACACTATGAGTTCAGGACCAGCTTGGACTACAGAGCAAGACCCTGTCTCAAAAAACAAAAACGTGTACATACACGAATTAAAATTCTCATTTTGGTAGTTTAAGAATTTATTTCTATCATTGGTATTTCATACAAATGTTTCACAAAGTTTATTTTTATGAGATGTTACTTGTTTCAGTCCCCAATGACCATCTTATTCAGAAGCTCAGTTTCAGGGATATAAATCTAGTACATAATTTTAAAATTTAAATTTTATTTTAGTTCTACTATTTTTGTCTGTCTATCTATCTTAGAGACAGGATCTTGTTTTGTAGTAAAATCCATTCTGAATTCACTATGTAGCCCTAACTGGCCTTGAACTTAACACTGATCCTCCTGCCTCAGCTTGCTGAATGTTGAGATTAAAGACTTACGGCCCCATGCCCAGTTTGTAGACTATAAATTTAGATATACTTAAAAGTATATACATAATCTTTAAAATTAAAAATAGAGCATAAAAAGTTTATCAGTAGGAGAATCCCAGTAGTTTTATACTTTCAACAAAACAATATACAAAAATACAGCAATAAGGTCTACATGGGGAAAGACTCTTGTTTTTACTTTGTTGGCAAAATGAAATCATTTGAATTTAGTGTAATGTGGAATATGAATAAACTTATACAACTACTGAAAATATGGAATTCTCTGGCCAAACTTTTCTTTGGCTACTAACCTTAACACAAACTGAAACAAGGACCAAGGAGTTTTAGCTTAACAATAATTCCATACCTGCTGATGCTGCCGCCATTACCGTGAGAGCCGCCATCGACTTGGTGCCTATGTAATGACTTTTTACAAGAAAGCGGGCTAATTCCAGAACTGTGTCGAATGGCTGGCTTAGCACTTTCTGGGCCCACTCACACACCAAACGGCAGGCAGAAGAGATAACTTCCTCGTCAATATTTTGAAGCTGTCCAGAAGGTTCAGTTCCTTCCAACTAAATAACGACAAGACGGAAAGTCAACTTCGAAAAGAAAGGTTCAGAGAAATTAAATGGAAGCACACACGAGATGTGCTCTGAGCGGAGAGGGATGATCCAAGTCTGCTGGCGGATGTAGCAGCGTTGCCAGCAGACCACAGGACCAGCACTGGGATGTCGTGTTTCAATAGTTGTTAAATATGTATGCAGACTAACATGTTTCTAATCGTTCTTGAAGTTTTTTCTAATAGTCAATAAAACAATAAATGGCTGTAATTTTTATATACTGTAGTTTATAAAATTACGATTTATACACTGTAAGTAGCATATATTTTTTTATAGTGTATACACTATACATCTACAAATCAATAAGCAACTTTTGGTCTCTCTGATGCAGCTGTTTGCACTAGTATCTTTCAGCCACTGTGATTTTTTTTCTCATTTATTTATTAAAGGCATAGTTAGTTCTCTGTTGTATCCAAATGAGACTTTGTAAGCTACACTTCCATTCTGAAATAAAGAAACAACTCTACTAACCAGAAAGAAATGGCAGAATTCTTACCCCATCTCCAGCTTTATGGAAGTCAAGGTTGGGCAGTGTTGGCATATGAACAAAAGCTTTTTTTCGTAGTCCACTGTAGCAATATGTAATGTATAGTTAAGGTCGAATGTACACTAAAGTCAATGGCCTGTCTACACAGGACTTGAGAAGTAACCATATATGAAATGAGAATGAAATTAGTATAAAATATCTACTTTCTGAATTTTCTTTAGAAACAAAAATCCTATTAGAAACTCTAGGGTAGCTCAGGCTGGTCCTGAACTTGCTACATACCCCAGGCTGGCCTTAACTCCTGGCAACCCTCCTGCCTAAGCCTCCCGAGTATTGAGATTATAGCCTTGCGCCACCATGCCCAGCTCATGTGGTGCTGGGGAATCAAACTCTGGCTGCGTGTTTGGTAGGCAAGCGCTTTAATCTCTGTGCCATTCCTCCAGCTACTTTTACTTTTTTGAAACTGAAATAATTTTTGTAGAATGTTAAGGATTATTATCTTCAAGGAATTCTCATCTGTTATAAATTTTATGAATAAATGTGCCTAATACACTGTGCCAGCCACCAGTAACAAATAGGTCAGAATGAAAGGAATAGCCAGATGGAAACCTGGCACAGGGCAGGGAAACTCCAGCTCAGGGCACCAGGACAGAAACAACTCGTATGAGTGTCACAAGGGCTTTAACCTTTCATTTCTTTTTCCACTGAAACACACAGGATTATCACCTGTAACATGCCAAAGACACATCAAGACATTTCTGTTTGTATTCAGGAAGTGCTGGGTCATGCAGGAGGGGGGCTAACGAACATCGAGAAATACTTGAGAAAAACAGCCTCCCCCCTTCCTCTTCCTCCTCTATCCTCCATACTAGCTATTTTTATGCTTCGAAAAAGGCCAAGAGCTAAGCAGGCAGATGACTGCACTTTTAATAACCGAGACCTTTGATTTTACTTTCTTCTAAGAGTGGAAAATACTGTATTAAGCAGTCTTTATTTTCATTTCCTTACTTCTCTTTGCTCCTAAAGTATTTCTCTATCACAAGAACCTTCTTTATGCTTTTGCTTTAATTAGTTATAAATGGTTCGGTGAAAAAATACCTTGAACATTAGTCTTTCAGTACAAGTTCTACAAGAAAAATATATTAACTGTCACTTTTTTTTTAAATGAGGGAAATCACTAAATTTCTAAAACAGAGGATGGAAAGAAGATAAGCTAATACCTTTCTTTACTTTTATTGATACAGTTTACAATTGCTGAATATATGGAACATCTTACTAATTTTTATTGTTAAAAATAAAGAAAACCAGATCAGACTGTTAGTAACATGTTACACGGACAGAGAAAGGCAAAGTCTAACAATACCCTAAAAATAGTAATTGCTATTTATTTTGCAGTTTGGTAATAAGCTAGGAAAATAACATATGCAACCACTCTACTTAGTACTTTTGAGTTGTTCATATTTGTTGACTTAAATTTATTTCAAAATACAACTGCCAGCTGAACTACCACAGCAGATGTTGTTCTATAATAAGAGATTACTAGTAATGTACCAGTAAAGGATATTTAGATTTGCCTCTAGTGCCCAGACGACGTGCCTTCATGTTTGGAAAGACGTTTTTCATGATTTTTCCAAAGTCAGCAGCACTTAATGGATGGTAGCCAAGATTGTCACAATAGCTCCTACAAAAGAAAAAGGGACCATTTAGAAGAGTGGCAGGACTTAGCATTATGTAGGATGGTGCTTCTTCAATACAACTTGAATCCTTTGGCAAAGTGAAGCCACACATCTTCAAGTCATTCACCACCACTTGCAGGATCATTGGAAACTTGTGTGAACTGGTTTCGCCATCAAGGTACACACCATTGGGTTCAATAGCCTTTAGAAAACTGGAAGATACGATGTTGGCACAGACTTTTTTCTTTTTTTTTCTCACTGAAGTTCTGCTTTATTATTTGAAAGTCGTAATTTGAACAATACTGAGCATGGAGAAAGCAGCAATTAAAAGGATGCAAGTAAAAAAATTATACAATAATCAAAAAAATTTAAATGAATCTCAGACTTCATTGAGGGGGTACATAATTAAGGAACTTAAAAACTGCCTCCACATGTATTATCAGGGTCACATATTAGAACAGCTTCCAATTCAGTATCATGTACGCTGGACATTAGCAATAACACTATCAGATGTGCTTTAAAATTTAGAAACATGGTATGTTAGAACTGAAAGGGACCTTTGAAATCATCTGTACAAATATGCTCCTTTTACAAGGATAAAAACAAGGGCAAAGAGAGAAAGAGATGTTGTTAAGGTCTACCGTTCTCCCCTATCTTCCTCTATCACCTCTAATTTGTGAAAGTTTAGAACTGAAAATGGATTCCAAAGTTGTACAACTGTTTGATCGCATTAAAAAATGAATTACATGAAAAGGGTTGGCTTCTCACTACTGCCAGTAAAAAGCTACTGAGTGATTTCTTTGGTTAAATGTGGTTTATTTTTAAAGCAAAGATAGATATATATACACACATACATACATATATATGAATATAAATGCAATGATCATATACATATAATACACATTTTTATAATCTTTATTTCCAGTTATTTCAGTTATTTTTAAAAATTAAGTGCATATACAATGTTCAGGGTACACAAATATATACATTAACCACCTGTAGAACAAGAATTAACAAAACACTGGAGGAGGCTTTGATCTAATTAAATGCACAGTAAAGACCCCCTTCCCATACACTGCCTACATCTGACTTGATCTGGAACAAGTGAACCGTGAAAAGCCTTGTCTGCAGGAGGAGAACATCAAACAATTACAATGTAAGGCAGTATCTTATGCTTAGGGCTGCAGAAGACAGTGGATAATTGGGTAATAGCTGCAGCAAGCAATAATTAGAGAGCACAGAGATAAGCTGGGGGAAAAAGAGAGAGCCTTTGAAAAACTTGAATATATTCCTAAGAATCCAGAGGACCATATATATATATGTAAAGGGAAGACCTAAGAAAGCTCTGAGTTCTCACCTCTCGCTAACCCTGTGGCACCCACCCTGAAGGCAGGCAGTGAAGGTTAAGGAAAAGTTATTAACTGTAGGACTGAGTCTTCACAGGTACCCCAATACACACATACAGAGTCCCAAGGCAAAGACTGGGAGGTTTACTGGTTGCAAATGCTTAAAGAACTGCGTCCTAGCATTTATTAGCTGACCACCAAGCTAACTAAATAAGTAGCCAGATAAAAAACATACAGACTTAAGAGTTCTGAAAAAGCACAAAACCATTACTACAAAAAGCCACAATAGGCACAAAACCTAGGCAGAGGGTTAAATTGTATGTCCCGAGTTTTACATTATATAATTTTAAATGTCTATTCTGAAACATATAATTTATGACATATGCAAAGAATTGAGCTGTACAGCTTGGCTCTTACACAGGAAAGAAAGTAATCATTACGAGATATGCACGGGGAAGCCCAGATATTGGACTTGCCACACAAAGATTATTTTAAAGCTTATTTGTTTGTTTGTTTATTTAGATTATGTGGTGCTGGAGAATTGAACTCATGACCTTGGACTTGTTAGGCAAGAGCTCTAACCACTGAGCTATGCCCCAGCCCCTACACAACTACTTTATTTTAAGTATGTCCAAAAGCTAAAGAAAATCACATCTCACTAAACAGAAAATATCAAAAGATAGAATTTACATATATGAATAATTCAATATAAAACTCAATATACAATATGTAATTATATCAATAAAATAAACATAAGAAATTCTGACTCTGACAGAAAGCAATTAAATAGACCCAATAGTAAACCTCAGCAGACATAAGCATCAATAAATATGAATGTATTTAATTGATATTATCGTGTTTGAAGAATAAAAATAAAAAAGAATGAAGTCAAACAAGCAGAACCTTAGAGATTTGTGGGATAAGATCAAACATACTAAAATATACATAACAGGAATCCAAAAGAAGAGAAAAAAGACTAGCAAAAGCATATTTGAGAAAGAAGAGCAAAAAATTTCCCAAATTTAATGAAAAATATTACATCACATGTCCTAAAAACCCAATACACAAGTAGCAAAAGCTCTAACAGACTCATATCTACACACATCATAATCAAACAGCTGAACACTAAAGACCAGGAGAGCAGCTTGCAAGATGAAACTTACAATGCACAAGAGCTCCTTCATAAGACTGATGGCTTATTTCTCCTAACAAAATACAGAAGTGGGAAGGCAGTGGGATGACACCTACACAGGCAGGAAAGAAAGATTATCTACCAATAATCCAATAATTTGATACACAGCAAATCAGATTATCTTTTACAAATGAAGGAGAATTTAGGACATCCCCATTTCAACAAAAAACGAGAGCTCAACACCAGCAGATCTGTCTTGCAAGAAATATTAAAGGCAATCATTCAGGCTTAGGGGAAGGGACACTAGTAGGCTGAGATTCACTGGGAAAGGTAGCTACAGAGGTGAAGATAAAATGCAGTGAATAAAAATTTTGTTTTTTCTTTTAAGTCTTATATTCTATCTGAAATGAGATACAATTGCATCAACACCAACTACAAATCTATATGGACTGATATACAATGCATGCAGATATTCGTGGGAGTTAATACTTCAAAATTTAGGGTGATAGTAATCCAAAGTAGTATTTAAAAATAAGTTTCTAAATGAATGCCATTAAAAACAACTAAGCTACATACAATAAAAGTAAAAAGAGACCATGAAAATAATTCACTAGGAAATACCTATTTAATACAAAAGAAGGCAGTAATGGGGAAACAGAAAGAGACATTAAGACATCTAGAAAATGAACTAAATGAGAAATGTAATTTGTATCACTTTAGTAATTACATTAAGTGTTAATGAATTAAGCCTTCCAATGAAAAGGTATAGATTTAATGACAATGTGATCAACTGTTATCTATATACTATGTACACCTTAAATTCAAAGACACAAGTGGCCTGAAAGTAAAATATTAGAAAAAGAAAACAGCATGGCAGTAATAACTGAAAGAACTCATGTAGACATACATATATCAAATAACTTCAGGGAAAATCTTGTTAATAAAGATGATATATTTATTTTGTGGAAAATGATCAAATTATTAAAAGCTTTAACAATTATAGCCTTTCTGCACCAAACAACAGAGCTCCAAAATACATGAAACAGAAACTGAAAAACTGAAGGGAACAGTAAGAAAATTAAAAAATAATAGTTGCATACTATACTACCTCATTTTCAGTAACAGAAATAAGCAGAAGTCAATAAGGACACAGATGACTTGAACTACATTAAAAACCAACCACACCTAACAGGCACATACAGCCATTCTTACAGTAGAATAAACACTTGGTACTTGGGAATGAACCCAGGGCTGTTGCACTGATCTACATCCCTCACACATTTTAAACTATTTAAGTGAAGGCAGGGTCTTGCTAAGTTGCCCAGTGTGGGCGTGAATTTATGACCCTCCCAACTCAGCGCTGGGATTACAGGCTTGAGCCACCAGGCTTGGCGTAGAATAAATATTCTTGTCAAGTGCATATGGAATATTCTCCAGGATGGATCCTATTTTAAGCTGTGGCATCTGTCTCAATAAATTGAAAAAAAAATTATACAAAGTATTTCTTTGATCGTAATGAAATAAAAAACTCAAGAGATGTGGAAATTCATAAAAATGTGAAAAATAAAGCAAATTTCTAATCAATGGGCCAAACAAATCACAAGACATAAAATATTTAAGGGTAAAAATAAAAACACAATATCCCCAAACTTAGGAGATACAGTGAAAACAATGCTTTGTAGAAAACTTACATTAGATATGCTTGCATTAGAAAACATTCTGATCTCATATTAACAGCCTAATCTTCTATGGTTAAAAAAAAGCAGAAACATGAGAGAAAGCTAAACCAAAAACAAGCCAAGAAGAAAATAAAGATTAGATGAGAGGAAAATAAAATAAGAAATAGAAAAAAACACTAACAAATCAGCCCTAAAATTGGTTTGTTGAAGAGGCAAACAAGGCTGATAGGGGTGACTGAATAACTAAAATCAGAAACAAAAAGGGGGAAATTTATCACTAATCTTACCGACATTAAGAACACCTTGAGACTAATACTGTGTAAAAACAAATTGCTAAACTGGACTCAAAAAGAAATAGACAATCTAATCTATAATGGAGTGACTGAATTTATGATTTAAAAGGACGTACAAAGAAGATCCCAGCTCAGATGGCTTCACTGGTAAATTCTACCATGCAATTAAAAGATTAATATCAACCTCTCACAACTTTCATAAAACTCATGTGAGACCAGCTCTACCCTGATACAAAATCCAGACAGACATGACAAGAGAGAAACTAGAGACCAACACTCTTTATGGGTACTGATACAAAAATCCTTAACAAAATATCTACAAACCAAATCTTGCAGAATATCTAATGGATTATAAACAATGACCAGGTGTGATTAAACTCAGAAATGTAAAATAGGGACAATGTACAAAACCAATCAATATTACACCATTATAATTGCATAAAAATATTCAATATGATCATCTCAGAGATAGAAAAAAATGTATGTCAAACATCCAAAAATCTGATAATAGAATGGAAATTCCTCAACACAGTTAAGGTCACTTAAGGGGAACTCACGACTAAGATCACACTTAAAGGTGAAAGATGGAAAGTTTCCTCAATAAGATGAGAGAAAAGACAACGTGTTCCCACTCTCTACTTCTATTCAACCTGGGATTGGAGGGTCTAACCAAGTGATCAGGCAAGAAAATAAAAGACGTTCAGACTTGAAAGAAGCTATAAAATTACCTAAGCTTTCACATAACATGATTTTCTTTAGAGAAAAATCCTAAGAAATTTACTGAAAAGTATTAGTGGAGATAATAAAGTAGTTCAATGAGGTTGCTGGATATTGATTAAGTACTCAGTTTTAGACCAGCAGTAATTCAGTGATATTAAGAAAGTAATTCCACTTACAACATCACAAAAAATAAAATATTTAGTAATATATTTAACAAAGAAAGTTTACCAGTACAGGAAAATTATAAAATGTCACTGAAAAATTAAAGAATATGTATATAAATGGAAAGCTAGCTCTTGTTCATAAACTGGAAGAGATAATATTGTATAGAAGGCAGTAATCCCACACTGACCTATGCTTCAATTCAATCTTTATGAAAATTTCTGCCTACTTTAAGGAAATTGCCAAGATAATGCTAAATTCACACAAACATTTACGTAACTCAGGTAACTCAATCTTGAAAAAAAAATGCGGAAAACTCGTACTCCCCACATTAAAAGCTTTCTACACAGTAGTTAATTAAGGCAATACAGTTAATATTAGCATAAAATACTGAATGATAGAACAGAGGTCTAAGCCCAGAAATAAGGCCATGTAACTATCGCTAACAGCATTTGTACAAAGGCTCCAAAACCATAAATAGAGAAGAAACAGTCTTTTCAACAGTGCTGGGACAACTGAATACCATGTACCCAAGTACTTACTAATGGAAGAATGCATGAGCATAATATAACATATAAACTGCAATATGATATAATTTTCAAAAGAAGAAAATTCTGACATACTAAGATGGATGAACCTTGAAGAATTTATGCTGAATGAAATAAACAAATCACTAGTGGGTAAGTAATGGTATAATTCCACACCGATTAAGTAAACAGATGGCCAAATTCATAGTCAAAAAGTAGTATGATAGTTCTAGGCATTGGGAGGAGGAGGAGGAGGAGGTAATAAAGTACTTTTCTACGAATACTTGAGTTTCAGTTCTGCAAGATGAAAAGACACCTGTTGGTGGAGGTGACGATGGTAAAAAAAAAGTATGAATGTACCTAGAGTTACTGAACTGCATATTTAAAAATGGTTAATATGGTATATTTGAACACAATTAAAATATTGTGGTTTTATAATAAGCAACACCTTGTGCAGAGCTTTAAAAATACCCTATCTTTAGAAAAGGAATAATAATAAATATTTAAGTGGCATTTAAAACAAGCCGGTATGATCAATTTCAAATATATACCATGTATCTATTGCTTTTCAATTCTAAATAAATCAAATGCAGGTACAGTAGCTCATTTTAGATAACAAATAAGACCAGGCTAGTAATTGTGGTTAGTAAAGGGATCTAGAAGGAGCCTCTGTCTCTGATATCATAGGACTGCTGAGAGAAAAACATTAAACTTTCTTCTTGTTAAAACCACAGTTAATTGGAAATTCTGTTATATACACAGGAACTTAATTCCCACCGGTTGAGACTTCAAAACAAATAAACAAAATGCCCCTTTTACAGTATCACCCCTGAGCTTCTACTTGGTCTTTCAGTACCTTTTTAATTTAAATGCTGGTGACCACCACCTATTTACTCTTCAAGGTGATGCAAGTAGGCTTCCTTCTCAAACACAAAATGAAAATTGCTCTGCAGTAGACCCAAATGCCTGATTAACAAATAACAAAACTTTTCCTTTTTTCTCTTGAGCTGCCTCAGACACACAGATTAGGGTGAAAATTTTCTCATACCATATTACAGATTTTTGGTTTTTCTTCTACATTTCTCATTTTTACAGAGCTGTTATTCCTCTACCTAACCGCTGAATAACAGTTCTATTTAATTCTGTTATTTCTCACGTTCAGGGAGGCTACCGACTGCTTTTCAGCGACTACCTACAACCTCCACACAGCACCGAGCCTATCCTTGTCTCTGGTCTGTGATGCTGTCACATCAGCGCTATGACAACAGCCTATATGCATCTGGTATTACGCTCCCTGCCTGGAATGCCTGCCTGAATCTCTAGTTTGCATAGTCAAATTCTATCTTGTTTTTTGATTTCACATGGGTCACCCATTTTGAGGCATATGCCCCATCCACCAAGTCAAGGTGGTTAAGTCTGTGTTTCTTTGCTCCACTTAGTGCTGTTTTTCTCCTATTTCAGCGTAGGAACTATGTATATTTAGTGATTACTAACCCAATGACCCATTTACTAATAAGCTCATGAAACACCAATTTCTGCCATGATTTGTCTTTAGGAGTGGTCATGTTGAATTCCTAGTGGTTTTAGTAAGTATTGAGTGCCTTTTGACTGAAACAGGTTAAGGACAGGTAAAAAGTGTAGTAAGAGTAGTGCTGACCTAGTAACCAAGTTTCAAAAATTTTGATTTTAAATTAGGAGACTTGGCATCTAGTTGTAAAAGTTGAGAAAGGAAAAATGAGAGAAAATCATAACCTATTAAGATGGAGTAGAAAAGAAAAGGACAGATTAATCATACCCTTGGTGAAATCACTGGAAACACAAGGAAAAGAGTAACACGGGCTTGGAAATTCCATGGAACAGACCACACCAGAGTAGTATAAACCCAAACACTTGCATCACAGACTATACATTTGGCATAGTAAATCCGGTCGTTTCACTATTTATATAAGCTTACATGGTAAAATCATAAACCTGCTTATGTCTTAGGGCATATTTAATTTTCACATTTTATACCAAAACAAAGAAATAATGAAGCTGAACTGGTAACTTTTGGCTTTACTGATTTCAATCAGTTAAAAATATAACTCAGTGTTATTCCTTGAACCTCACTTTTGCTTCTTATTCCAGTGTGCTTTGTGCTACAGGTTTCTAAAATCACTCGTGCACAGGATGTTTGCTTTTTAGCTCCTTCTGGAAAGAAATTTTATAACTAAAATTCAAACTCAAAGTGAATTCTCCCTCAGGTAAAACATGAGCTACTTTACTGCCATCCTATATGGAACCTTCCTTGGTGCTATGATACAAAGGTGTGTGCACTCCAAAAATTTATTTGCTGAAATCTTAACCCCCAAGGTGATGGTATTGGGAAGGTGATACTTTTGGGAAGTGATTAAGTCATAAGAAAGGATGCCTATCACCAAGATTAGTGACCTTATACATGAGATCACACAAAGCCAGGGCACAGTGAGAAAATGACTGCCAGCACTGACTTTGACCTCCCCAACCTCTAGATCATATATTTCTGTTATTTATTAATTTTTTAAATATTAAGACTCGCTAAACGTTACTATAGAAATTGTCATTAACTTTTTTTTTTTGAAACATAGTTTCACTTTGCTGCCCAGGCTGATGATTCTCCTGTGTCAGCCTAATGAAGAACAGCAACGTACTACCATGCCTGGTATTTTTAATTCAAAAAAGAAAAGCATTTGGAATGATCTCCTAGATGTAATAGGGATTAATGCAAAAGAAGTCTGGCCATGAAGTCAGGAAACCAGGGTTCAGATTTGTCTAGCAATTCACTTTTCTCAGCCTAAAAACTTTATCCATAAAGGGGGAATAACCTTTATATCCACCTGTTTTATACACGTTACATTAAACATAGAAAATTTCTTAACTCATGTACTGCTTATTATTTTAAGCTCTTAAAGCAAATGTTACTAGTATCTGTTTTGCAAGTTATGCTCAGAATTTAATTCATACTAATAAGCAGCAAAAGTTACAAACAGGTAGTAGCATCAAAGTATCATACATAAATACACATGAACCAAAAATTTATTGTCGTTTTATAATAAGCAATGCCTACTACAGTTTTAAAAACATCATACATTTGGAAGAGGGATAATAATATTTAAATGGCAATTAAATAAAACTCATGAAATGCTTATTATTTTAAGCTCTTAAAGCAAACAGTCCTTAAAATATTACATTAAAACATAAGATATGGAAGGAATTTATTTTACCAGAAAACAATACAGCCAAAATTGTCAAGTATAAAACTCAGAATTTTTATGATTCTACCCCAAAAGGAAACAGATATTCTAGACTGCTAAAAGAGGCCTGTTGCTTAGTAAGAAGGCAGCAGGAAAAAGTAGCAGACCTATAGCTGCTACTGTTTCTGTTGCTATGTATGTGTTTTTATACAGTTTCAAAAAGAATTCAATCCACCAACTTTTTCTACCGGTTAGATCTTAAGATTAGATAAAAAACTTTGGAAATGTGGTAACTTAAACCAATTAAAACAAAGTTATATAAATAGTAAGAATAAAAGGATGGACAAATATAAATATCAACTGAACATTCAGAATGACTCAGAAATACTAATCTCAAATAATTCAGGGCAAAATAAGTTATATATGGTATATGCTAATTATTGACAAGCAGCACAACCTTATTAGGCATGTAAAATTATGCAACTTTTTTGAGTCAAAAAGCTCTGAAGTCTATGAAGTAGAACTCTTAAAACTACTGTAAGGAACCGTGAGAAACATTCTTTGTGAGAGAGATTAACATGCTACTCATTTCAACTGACTGAACAAACAAAAAGTAAAAAACTTTCTAGTGTAGAATTTGAAAACTGTAATGGGAAATTTTGTGAATAATAGTGAATATCCAGAAATAAAAGATATCCCAAATGTTTGATAATTTTTCCCATGTATGGCAACTACAGTATACTATACACCCTTAATTAATTAGCTAGTAAATTAATCAATTAGTGTAGAGTGTTAGGATTATAGGCATGAACTACCATGTCCAGCTTATGTGGTGCTGGAGAATCAAACTCAAGGCCTTGTGCTTGTAATCGCTGAGCTACACCCACAGACCTATACACCGAATTTAGTGCTTTTATAATCTTTCTCATAGCAGTTTTACTTCAAAAACTATGTATGACAAATGAATCCTGAGCAAATAAATTTTATTATATTTTAAATTTTTTATATGTATGATGACTTTTGGGATACCCTATTTTTAAAAAACTATTTGTTTGACAGACTAAAGTACTTCAATATTAAAAATCAGAAATTAATCCACATTTTCTGATAACAGAACCAGAAATTAGTAAAGAGGGGATAAACAAAACAAAAAACACTTTCAAACATACGAAGTCACATATAAAACAAAATAAGCCTTATTAATTTGGGTCAAAAATAAATACAAAGCTGAATTTCACACCATTAGAAAATAATGGCAAGGAGCTAGAGTCAAGATGGCAAAGGAACTCAGTCTGGGAGGCTGAGAGGTAAGTGGCCAGGTCTCCTGGCAACTAGATAGAAGACCGCCCACCAGGGGAACTCCTCAGTGAATGTGGGCCCCAGACCATGAGCCTGGGACCTTCCCCAGCAACCACCTCACTGGAGCTGAGCCTACGGCACAGAGAGTAGTTTGGCACAGGCAGCGCTATGGCTCACACTAGCTGGCTGCGTGCCAGTACTGGGAACTTGGACCTGCTCCTGCAGTACCTGGGTGGAGGGCATTGTGGTACCCCATAAACTGGCTGCTGGAGGGCAATGGAATAATACAGCCGAACCTTAGGGGCTCCCCAACTGGATGGATGCTTGGAGAGGTAGAAGGTCAGTGCAGGGCTGCTGGCGGCAGGTATGGAGCACTGGATCTCGGGCTGAGCCACCAGCAATACCCTCTCAGGCCAGGTATGGTGCGGCAGGATCCCTCCCCCGTTGAGCGCTTATTCCCTGGAGCGCAGGAGACAAGCTCCTCGGTGCAGACTGGTGGCATCATGTGGCAGTCTCCAAAACAGACCATACTCTATGCCCTAGGGGAGTTGACAGTACCACAGCTCAGGGAAGTTGGAATTTCACTGAACCATGACAGTGGTGTACAGGAGGTAGAACCAAGATCTACAGTCTTGGCCCCAGGGCTCCCATGCACAGGTTTCCTAATACCGGGCATGGGATGGGGGAGGGCAGAAAAGGGAGTGGGCTATTGGCCCCCACTGTGCCTGTGTACTGTCTTGCTGCTTCATGCTGTGAAAGCATCCTTGGTTTGGAGGCATCAGGACAGCAAGTTGTCCCTCAGCTGAGGTAGATGGCTGCCTAGTGCATTCACTGTGTGCTAGCTAATCCTGTGTGTGCTGTTGCCATTCTGTCAGCTGGCTGGTAGGTGGCAGAGAATTAGAACTCAGTCTGTGCCTTGCTGATGCTGGAATAGAAGGGTGTGACCAGCAGTGGGTCCCTGATGCCAAGGCTGAAAGACTGCCAGTGGAAATCTCAGGCTGGGGCCTGTTAGGGAGGCAGGCCACTGTGCCTGCTCACTGGCGCCAAGCAGACAGATTCATGTCTATGGGCTGATGGCACAGAGTAGGAAAACCAGCAGTACCACAACCCAGGAATGCTGAAATTCCATTGAACAGTAGGAGCAGCACACAAGCAGCAGCCCCAGGTCTCCTGCACACAGGCCCTCTTAGTGTAGAGGTAATGGGGTGTGCTGCAGCTCCTGCCGTGGCCATGTACTCACTTGCTGATGCTCCTTGGGTCAATAGTATCTTCAGAAGCACTGCAGCAGCAGGGTGCCACAGGAATGTGGTGGATGGTTACCTGGTGTCTTTACCATGTAAGGTCATTCTGACTGCCTGCACTACTGCCAATGCCACTCTGCCTCAGCTGCTTGGAAGCAGCCCAGCACCAGTCTGGAGACTGGGTGAGGTGGTGGCCAGAGAAGTAAGAAAGAGAAGCGATATGGGAGGGCGGGTAGTGGGATGCAGAGATTTAAGTGTGGGATGAGAAAACACAGCAGTAAGACATCCCAAAAAGCTCCTAGCCCATCCAGGGAGGCCCAGGTTGGAATAGGAGTCAAGCCTCCAAGCCCATCCAGGGAGGCCCAGGTTGGAATAGGAGTCAAGCCTCCAAGCCCATCCAGGGAGGCCCAGGTTGGAATAGGAGTCAAGCCTCCAAAACTTCAAAAGCAGAATAATTTTGAGGGAATATAAAACAGGATCAAATAATTACTTCCTCAAGATGTTTAATGAGCTTAAAAAAGGTAGAAATACAGAGTTAGTCAGATGAATGAGGAAATGCAAGGCTAGCAGAATTATAGAAGTCAATACAAGAAATAAATTCACTAAAGAGGTCAAAAACTATGAAAAGATACTGGCAGAGAATTAAGAGATGAAAATCTAATTGGAAAATTTGGGGAATAGGACAAGGCAGAATGAGGACAGACCGGTGCACCTAGAACACAGTATGAAAATCATGGGCCTACGTCTTAAGGATGTTCAACTAATGCTACACCAACGTGGAAATTGTTATCAACATATGCTGGATGACTCAAAGAAGCTTAACCTAGAACTACAGAAATTCAGAAAAAAAAAGGGAAACTCAAGCTAAGAGAATAAGAAATTTATTCACTAAAACCATAAGAAAAACTTCCCATATACAGGAAAAGAAACAGACACACAAGTGACAGAGACATATCATACAAAAACTAGGTATATCTGAAACAGAAGTTCTCCAAGACACATCATAATGAAAATTACAGATATTCAGCACAGACAACAACCTTAAAAGCTGTAAAAGAAAAACAGCAAGTAATATTATTAATGTTATCAAAGATAAACTTACCAGAGGAACAGCAGACTTCTCAACACAAACTCTAAAAGCTAGAAGACCATGAAGTCTTCAAAGCCCTAAGGGAAAACAACTGTCAACTGTGACTCCTACATCTTGCAAAATTATCCCTTTAAATTGACAATGAACTATAGACTAACCATGACAAAGAAAACTTGAAGAAGTTTTTTATAATTAAACTAGCACTACAAAAATTCTTAGGGGTATTCTAGATAGAGATAGGGAGGATAAGCATAGTGAAGAAACCAGAGGCAGGTGTACACTTAATAGAGAACATCTAAACAAACAGGAAAACACAAAGAAATTAAAGGTTAAAACAATGGCAGTACTTAATACTTAACAGATTAAGAAACATAATCTAACCATACGCCACTTGCAAGAAATCCACCTTAACCATAAAGATAAACACAGAGACTGAAGTTGAAAGGATGGAGGCCACATCCCACTCAACATGTGGATGAAAAGAAGCAGGAGTAGAATTTCATTAAATTCTTTACAGAGTGGACTTTAAGTCAAAGCTGGTTAAAAGAGACAAAGGAGGTCACTCATAAAGGAAACAATTTAACAGGAGAAGCTAACAACAGTAAATGTTTATGCCCCAAACAATGGTGTACCCAACAACTCCTGGGCATAGAAGAACAGATACACCCCAACAAACATAGTGGGGGACTTTAACACTTCACTCTCCCTGGAAGACAGTTTAACTAGACAAAAAAACTGGCAAAGACATGGCAGATCTGAACAAAACTATGGAAAAAATGGACTTGACCAAAATGAACAGTCCTTCACCCAAAAACAGAGTACACTTTCTTCTCAGATGCTTGTGGAACAGTCTCCAAAACATACCATATTCTAAGTCACAAAACATGCTTAAACAAATACCAGAAAGCTTAAATAATTCCATGTGTTCTGTCAAATTATGGTGGAGTAAAACTAGAAACAAACAAACAATACAAAGAACAGATATTACCCAAGCAAATGGAGACTGAATAGTATAGTACCCTACTGAAAAAACTTTAGGGAAGAAATTACGAAGTTTCTAGAGACAAATGATAATGGAAGCACATTACACTACAACCTTTGGGACACAAAGATGGCAGTTAAGAGGGAAACTCATTGTCATAATGCACACATAAAAAGAACTAAGCAATCCCAAACAAATAATATAGTGATGCAACTTAGGGCTCTAGAAAAGCAAGAAAAATCCAGCCATAAAACTAACAGAAGGAAAGAAACTGAAAAGATCAGAGCAGAAATTAATGAAACAAAAGATCAATGAAACAAAACGCTGATTTTTCAAAAGTATAAATAAGATGGATAAACCCCTACCTAAACTCACAAAGAATGGAGAAAACCTGTATCAAGGTAACTAGAAATACAAAGGTAAAATTATGATAGTACCAAAATCCAAGGGATTATAAGCTACTTTGAAAATTTATACTGTAATTAATTTAAGAACCTAGAAGAAATGAAATTTCTAAATGTATATCCATCTCTGAAATTCAAGCAAGAAGAAATAAAACACCTGAATAGACCAACAACCAGCTACAAAACTGAGGAAGTAACAAAAACACCTCCAGCTAAGAAGAGCCCCAGGATATGATAGATTCAGAGAATTCTATCAGAAACTCAGGGAAGATTTAAAATCAATACTCAGCAAACTCTTTCAAGAAATTGGAACGGAAGGAAAGTTGCGAAAGTCATTCCTTCGAGCCAGCATAACTTTAATACCAAAACCAGACAAAGACCTAACAAAAAAGGAAAACTACTGGCTAATTTCCTTCATGAACATAAACAAAAATATTCAACAAGACATGTGCAAACAGAATGCAACAAATTATGAAATGTTATACATCATGAACAAGTGGGCGTCATCCCAGGGATGTAGGGATGGTTCAACACATGCAAACCAATAAATGCAATACACCACATTAACAGATACAAAGACAGAAATTGTATTATCTCAATAGATGTAGAAAAGGTCTTTGACAAAATTTACTTATGATAAACTCTGAAGAAAATAGGAATAGATGGACCTTAATCTGATCTGAATCATTTATGTCAATCCCTCTGAAAATATCCTAAATGGGGAAAGACTGAAAGCATTTCCCTAAAAATTGGAAACAAGACAAGGATGTCCACTATCACCTACTACTGTTCCAACTCAGTGCTTGAAATTTTGGCTACAGCAATCGGCAAGAGGAAGAAAAGGAATACAAATCAGAAGGGAAGTAAAGACTTCCCTATTTGCAAAAGACATGATACTCTAAATTGAAGACTCAAAAAATTCCACCAGAAGTTTCACAAAAATAAGAAGCAAATTCAGTAAAGCAGCAGATTATAAAACCACCGCTCACAATCAAGAGCACTCACACACACAAGTAACTAACTCAATGAGAGGGAAAAAAGAAAGCAACTTCACTCACAATAGCAACAAGAAATTTAAATACTTAGGAATAAACCTTACTAAAAAGTGAAAGTTCTATACAGAAAAAAACCACAGAACTCTGACAAAAGAGACTGCTATGGTTTGGATCTTGAGTATCCCCCCAAAGCCTCATGTCTTTGGAATTGTGTCTTATTAGGAGGTAGGACCTGGCCGGAAGGGGCAGATATTGGAGTTTGACATGGTAAGACTGTGTCAACTTGTTGGGATGAGGGGTCCCCAGGGCACAGCTTTTGGGTGTGTGCTGTTGACCTGTGGGACAGGAAGCAAGGGAGGGGCACCTACCCTGAGAGGGAACTGGCAGCTTGAACTAAGTACAGGAAGGAAGAAGAAATACTGTTACAGCTCCTTCCTGGGAAGAAGGTACTGGCCTAGCCAGTCTGCAGACTTCACTTTGCTTTTGTTTCACGTGGCTTCTGTTTGCAATGGAGTGAGTCGATCAGACTATGTGAAACCATTGGAAACTGTGAGCTAAACAAATCTTGACTCCCTTAAATTGTGGACAGTTGAGTATTTTATCACAGCAATGATAAAGTTACTAATATAGAGACTGAAGAGGACTTTAGAAACAGAAAGACATCTCGTGTTCCTGGACAGAAAGAACTAGAATTGTCACAATAGTTACACTTCTAAAATTGTTATAACAATCAAAATAACAAGCATTCTTTACAGAACTAGAAAAAAAAAAAACCCTGAAAATTTATATGGAATCAGAGAAGTCCCAGGATTTCTAAAGAAATCCCAAGCAACGAGCACAAAGCTAGAGGAATCACAACTCCAGATTTCAAAACATACTACAAAGCAACAGTGATTAAATCTACATGGCACAAGAACAGACAAGAAGATCAATGGAACAGAACTGAGGATACAGAGAAAAATCTAAGTACTCTCAGTCATCTTATTTTCAACAAACAGGCCCAAACTACTCACTGTAGGAAAGACAGCATTTTCAACAAACTGTGTTGGGGAAACTGGATATCCAAATGTAGGATAATGAAACTACGAACTCATGTCTGTCATACTAAAATCAAATCAAAATAGTTCAAATGGCTGACAGCAAAACAGAAACACCGAATCTGCTAGAAGACACAATAGTCAAAAGGCTGGAAGACACAAACAGGGTCAGGAAGAGTTTCAGAAACCCAGTGCCAAATGCACTACAAATAGCAGCAGGAATGAACACATGAGACTATATCACAGCAAAGCAAACAATCAGCACGGTGAAGAAGCAGGCCACTGAACGGGAGAAAATTTTTGCCAGCAATGCCTCACACAAAGGATATCTGAACTATAAAAAGAACTCAAAGATACTCCTCCTATAAAAGACCCCATAAAGAAATAGGCAACTGAAGTGAAAAGAAACTTCTCAAAAGAGGAAGTATAAAAGGCCAACAAGCATATGGAAGTGTTCAACATCTTTGGCCATCAGAGAAATACAAAACAATACTGAGAATGCACCTCATTCCAATGAGAACAGTTTACATAACAAACTCAAAAACCAATTGTTGGCAAGGCTGTGGAGAAAAAGGAATGCTTCTGTACTGTTGATAGGACTGAAATCCGATTCAAGCAATATGGAAAGTAAGTACTTTGGAGATTTCTTAGAAAGCTGAAAATAGAAATCCCATTTGATCCAGCTATAGCTCTGAGAATGTTCCCAGAAGACCTAAAGTCATCATACCAAAGATATACAATGCATATCCATGTTTATAGGAGCACAATTCATAATGGCTAAATCCTTGAAACAACCTACATGCCCATCAACAGAGGAACAGATAAAAAATATGGTAATACACACAATGGAATATTATGCATGTATGAAGAAAGACAGACAAGAAGCAGTGGAAAGGAAATGAGGCCATCTTGAGTCAATACTGCCCAGTGAAGTGGACCAGACACAAAAGTTTGGATATTAATTGCTATCTCTCATATGAGAGTCCCATAAATAAATGCATAAAAAGATCTTAATGTAAGACAGAGGATAGCAAGAGGGGCAATGACTGAGAGAGAAGGGAAGAGATGAAGTGGTGGGGAGAAATGAGAGAGAAAGGTTAAAAGGAAAAGTAGTGATGATATAGGGACACCAGCCCCCAGGTACCCCTATGTAGTTAACGTATGACTGCATCTGTAGTTCATTCATCTTTAAATAAAAAAGGGGAAAGAATGGCAATTGTGACAACTAATTTCCATACCAATGGGACACAGTCAAAACCACAATCAGAAATAGCACAGTCGTTACAGAATTTGCTGAACGATGGTGCAGACCTGTAATCTTGGCACTAGGGAAGCTGAGGCAGGAGGACTGCCAGGGGTTTGAGGTCAGCCTGGGCTACACACAGAGAGTTCAGGACCAGCCTGGACTCCAGAGAAAAGACCGTCTCAAAATGTCCCCCTAAAAACAAACAAACAAACAAAAAACCCACCTCAAGACTAAACAAAAACATTCAAAATGAGATACAAATTCAGACATAAATGTTCAAATACTAAATAAGAAAGAATGACAGCATTTCTCTTAAACAGTAAAAATTAACAGAAAATTGGGAGGAACATAAATACAGGCATTTTAAAGACAAGTATCAATGTGATATTTGTCTTTAAAAAGTCAAATAAACTACGGCTAAAATAATTCTGATTAAAAAAAGTGGAGGGGATTGATATAAATGTTCAAAAGAAGGATCAAAAATCAAGTAACAGATATAGAAGATATTAAATTTATAAGTTTAGTACATGTAGTCCTATGCTAATACATTTGAAAATATAAATTTTAGAAAATAGAAATTAAGAAAATTGACTAGTAAGTTAAACCTAACCAGAGCAAAAGCACAAAAAATTGTTTCAAAGAATTAACTCCAAAAAGGATCCAGATCTCGATGGCTTTTTAGGTTCTACAGTTGAACTCTTTTAAAACTTTTAAGAGAAATAGATCCCATGCTATGAAACTGCTCCAGAGCATAGATTAGAAAATAAGCTCCAGTTCAGTTTACAAGTGGCCTACTACTGCTATAAAAATCTGACAAAGCACAAAAGAAGAAAGTTAAGGTCAAATTCACTTATAAATATAGACAAGATTAATAATAATATACGTGAAAACAGAAAGCAGTGGTACAAGACTGTGACCACTGAAGAGATTATGTCAACTTGACGCAATTAGGAACCAAAGCCAGATTAGAGCTTATAGGTGTGTATGTGAATGACTTGTGGGCCAGTGAATGAGGGAAGAATACCCGCTGGGAGGCCCAATTGGGAGCTGGAACTATATGAAAAGGAATAAGAAGAAGGATTGTTACAGCTTTTTCACTGGGAAAGTTTTCACCTTCCTAATCACCTATGGATGCCCACTTGTTTGCTACATGCCGCAGATCTTTAACAGAGATTCGCTCCAGTTTCTGCCTGACTATCCAACCCTGATCATTAGTCTCCAGTCTTTGCCAACCTTTGTCAAACAGTTGAGATCCACAGTAGACTCCCGCCAGTTGTTCTCCAGTCCTGGGCAGGTGTTCTACCTGGTGGCTAAGCAGCCATCGGACCCTCCAACTCTTGCCAAGTGCAGGCCATCTTGGACTATCTCTGCCCCCAGAGTTGTAAGCCTTTCAGTAGATTCTTTTTTTCTCTCATAATTTCTGTCAATTCTGCCTTTTCTAGAACCCAAACAAATAAAAGATTTTGGTACCAAGAGTGGGGGGGGGGGGGGACGGGAATCACCTGCAGATAACTACTCTCCCTTTGAGAAACAGCTTCTAGTCTGCTACTGGGCCTTAGTGGAAACTGAACGTTTGACCAAGGGACACCAAGTTACCATGCAGCCTGAGCTGCCTATAATGAACTGGGTGCTGGCTGACCCTTCAAGTCACAAAGCTGGATATGTGCAACAATAGTCTATCATCAAATGGAAGTGATATATACATGACTGAGCTGAACAGGTCCAGAAGGCACAAGTAAATTGCATGAAGAAGTGGCTCAAATGCCCATGGTGCCTACTCTGCTGTATTGACCTCTGTCCCCCAGCATGCACTTATGGCTTCATGGGGTATACCCTATGTACAGATGACAGAGGAAGAAAACAGGGCCTGGTTTCAGGTGGCTCTGCACATATTGCAGGCACCACAGGGAAGTGGACAGCTGCTGCTCTGCAGCCCCTCTCTGGGACATTCCTGAAGGACAGTGGTGAAGGGAAATCTTCACAGTAGGCAGAACCTTGAGCAGTGCATCTGGTCATGCATTTTGCTTAGAAGAACAAATGGCTAGACGGGCGACTATATACTGATTCACGGGCGGTAGCTACAGCCAATCGTCTGGCTGGCTGGTCTGGAACATAGAATAAACACAACTGAGAAAGACTGATGAGAAAGATGTCTGGGGACGAGGTATGTGGACGGAACTCACCACGTGGGTGAAGGATATAAAGATATTTGTGTTCTACATAAATGCTCACCAGAAAGTAACTTCAGCAGAAGATGACTTTAATATCAAACGGACAGGATGACTCATTCTGTTGAAAGAAGTCAACCTCTTTCCTCAGCCACCCGTTTCTGACCAATGGTGGTCATGGTGCCAGGGATGGAGGTTATGCATGGGCTCAACAAAATGGACCTCCCCTCAGCCACTACTGAATGCCCACTCTGCCAACTGCAGGGACCAACACTGGGTCACTGATATGACACCATTCCTTGGGGGTGACCAGTCTGCAATCTGGTGGCAGTTTGACTATATTGGGCCACTTCCACCATGGAAAGGACAGTACTTTGTCCCTAACAGGATAGACACCTATTTAGGCTATGGATATGCCTTCCCTGCATGTAATGCTTCTGCCAGAACTACCATTCAGAACGGTAGACTTACAGAATGCCTTATCCATTGTCATGATATTCCGCACAGCGCTGCATTTGACTAAGGAACACATTTCATGGCTCAAGAAGTGTGGCAGTGGGCTCATGCCCATGGAATTCACTGGTCTTTCCATGTTCCCCACTGACTAGAAGCAGCTGGACTGAGATTGGTGGAATGGCCTTCCAAAGAGACAATTATAGTGGCAGCTAGGTGGTAATACCTTGCAGGGCTGGGCAAGGTTCTTCAGAAGGCTGTGTATGCTCTGAATCAGTGAGCAATAGATACATGGTACTGTCTTTCCAATAGCCAGGATTCACGTGTCCAGGAATCAAGAGGTGGAGACAGGGATGGTACCGCTCACCATCACCCCCAGTGACCCATTAACAAAAATTTTTGCTTCCTGTCCCCATAACCTTATGCTCTGCTGGTCTAGAAGCCTTAAGTCCAGAGGGGGCTAAGGCTTGTACCAGAAAGCATAGCAACAGATTCATTAAATTGGAAGTGGAGACTTCCCACTGGTCTTTATGACTTCTATGTGCAACTGAACCAGCCAGCTAAACAGGGAGTTAAGAGTATTAGCACGAGTGATTGGTCCAGACTACCAAGTGGAAGTTGAACTAATATTCCATAATAGAGGCAAGGAGGTCTGTTTGTACTGCAGGAGATCCTTTAGGGTGTGGCTCCTAGTCTTACCATGTCCTGTTAAAAATTAAAGTCAATGGGAAACTGACAAAACACAATTCAGACAAGATGACAAATGGCCCAGAACCTTCAGGAATGAAGCTATGGGTCACCCGTGCTGGGAAAGAACCAAGACTTGCTGAGGGTTCAAGAAAATACAGAATGGGAAGTAGAAGAAGATAGTTACCAATACCAGCTATAACCATATGAACAGTCACTAAAACAAGGACTGTAATTAGAATTTCATTATACTTGCACGTGTGTGTGTGTGTGTGTGTGTGTGTGTGTGTGTGTGTGTGTATTATTCATTGCCTTAATACTGGAATTTATTAAGTTATACTCTAATTTTTAAGCAACCGAATGACAGGAGACTAGGTATTCTTCAAAAAGGAACTACGTTCTCTACTGTGGCAAGAAATTTATTTCACTTCCATTTGTACATGGCACAGTTGCTAAATGTTCTTGGGAATTAAGTATGGAAGAGATTATATCAACTTGAGGCAATTAGGAACCACACTTGGAACAGAGTTTATAAGTGTGGGAGGCCGAACTGGGAGCTTGAACTGAGAGGAAGAATAAAGATTGTTACAGCTTTTTTCTCTGGAAAAACTGTTGCCTTTGCAACTGTCTATGGATGCAGACTTGCTTGTTATATGCTGCCAATCTTCATTAGAGATTCGCTCCAGTCTCACCTTGCACCTGACTATCCATCTCTGATCTTTTAGTCTCTGGTCTTTACCATCCTTCATCAAACAATTGAGATCCTCAGCTGACTCTCACCAGGTGTCCTGCAGTCCAGGATGGGTATTCTACGTTATGGCTGAGAAGCCATCGGACCCTCCAGCTCCCACTTGTTCAGGCTGCCATCTTGGACTATGTCTGTCACCAGAGCTGTAAGCCTTCCAAATAGACTCCTTTCTTTTTTCTTACAATTTCTGTCAATTATGCCTTTTGTAGAACCCAAACTAATACAAAGACCATACATCTTAACATGAGGGCATTCACTTCATGAATGTAGAAGTTTATATTAGATAATGTCTTCATAAAATATATCATAAAAGCAGTGCAAAATATCTCAACAAATGTCAAAAACTGTGGTGGATTTTAATATTTATCTCGTAAGTAAAAATAAGCCTTGGTCAAGTACAAATGACACATCTTTAATATCAGAAAACTTACTGTAAGAGAGAAAATGCTCATCCCTGCTAGATTTAAAGTTAGAAGGAACTGGGGCTGGAGGAACAGCTCAGTGGTTAAAGTGCATGCTTAGCAAGCGCTAAGTCAAGTGCTAAGTACCCAAGTTTGATTCCCCAGCACCACATAAGCTGGGAGTGGGGGCGCATGCCTGTAATCCCAGCACTTGGGAGGCTGAGGCAGGACGATTGCCCTGAGTCCAAGGCCAGGCAGGGCTCCACAGTGAGTTCAGGACCAGCCTGGACTACAGAGTGAGAACCTGTCTCAAAAAATAAAATAAAATAAAATAAAATAAAATAATAAAGTTAGAAGGAACTGTAATAACAAAATAAAGACAATGAAAAAGGTGTACAGGATAAATGAAAAAAGTTAAAAGTTAACAAAAAATAAGGACTAAACAATAATCAGGAAATATGGAATGCACTATGAAGATTTCTTATAAACTAAAACAAAAAGTTTAATGATGGGAAAAATACATTTTTCATGATATAATTAAGAATAAAAATTACCAAGGGATAAACATTATGATAAAAATAAGTGGGCCTAATTGAGGAAAAGTAAGTAAAATTTACTGGTGGGCATTAAAGAAAGATGTAATTAAAAATTTTTTTTGCTTACATATCACATCCCTTTCCCCTACCCACTCCCTTAACTGTCCCTGATCCCCAACCTACCCTTTTCCTCTCCACAAAGTCTACCTTAATTTCTTTTCTCTCTCTTTTACTTTTGCTATGGTTTGATTTTCTCCCATTACAGAAACTATAGAATATTTAACCTGTGTCCGACTCATTTAACTAGGCATAATGGTCTCAAAAGGTGCATCCATTTTCCCACAAATGACCTGGATTTGTCTAAGAAAGATGTAAATTAAGAAACACATTTAATTAAAGTCTGAATTTTTCTAAAATAAAAACTTCAGTTAATACATTTTGAATCATAATCCTTTGGAATTTTTTTCTTTTCTTTCTTTTTTTTCTGCAACAGGATCTCGCTCTGCAGCCCAGGCTGGTCCTGAACTCACTATGGAGCCCAGGCTGGCTTTGCACTCAGAGCAATCTTCCTGCCTCAGCCTCCCAAGTGCTGGGATAAGAGGCATGTGCTACCATGCCCCGCTTATGTGGTGTTGGGGAATTGAACTCCTGGAATTTTCTAATTTTAGAAAAGTGGTTCGTACTTCCTATGAAAAATTAGCTGAAGAGAAAATAAAACCAAGGAAAACTGAAAAAGGAGGAGGAGGAGGAAAGATTGAACCTTACAGTTAAATATTTAAGTTGTATGGTACTGGGATAAAGGAAGAAAATGCACCAGGAGGTTCTGGGAAGGTGACAGCTACACTACTCATTAATGGTGACAGGAAAAACATTCAAGAAAAAGCTGACCTTGGGCTGGAGGCAGAGTACTTGCCTAGCAAGCAGAAGGCCTTGTGTTCAATCCCTCAGGACCATATAAACAGGACGTGGGGGTACACGCCTGTAATCCCAGCATTTGGCAGGCTGAGGCAGGAAGATTGCTGTGCATTTGAGGCCAGGCTGATCTACACAGTGAGCTCAAGACCAGCCTGGACTATACAGAAGGACCCTACCTCAAAAACAAGAGAAAAAGGGGTGGCGGGGAAGAAAAAAAAAAAAACAAGGGAAAAGGCTGGCATTACTAAACATTTAAAGAAAATTACAACTAGTGCTTTATCTAATAACATTTACCAAAATAAACAGAAGATGGACTTAAGGGATTTACATATAGAAATTATATTTAAAAATACCTAGGAAAAATATAAATGTATTTTAATGTAATGTACTTAGCAGCTAGAGACATGGGGAAGTTCTTTTTAAGCATAATAGCAATGGTACAAGTTTTGAGGAAAGTGGGCTGGTTGGACTTACAAAAACTAGACCAAAATTATGTGATGGTGACCTTGGAAAAACATTTACATTTTAATATTAATTGATCTCTTTAGTATTTACAGGTTCATAAATATTAAGAAATAGTAAAAAACAAGAATGGTTTATCACAAAAAATGCACCATAGTAAAAAAAAAAACTATATAATGCTTAGCTGGCAATACCAAGGCTGACTATAATCAATTATAGTCAATGATGTTTCCTGCAGTGTGAACTTCAATTGACCCTTCCCAGGAACTGTGTAACGATGGGGCTAAATTTGGTTAAACAAGAATATATACTAAACAAAAGCATTGAAAAAAAAAAATAAAGGGAGATAAATCAAAGAAATCACTAGTGTTATTTTTCTTCTATATACATTTGTAACTATAAGCCCAAGCTTTCATATGACTACATATAACTTCTGTAATTACAACAATAAAAGTATATATATTACTGATCATTTTCATAAATATGATTATCAGAATTCAAAAGTTTCAACAAATAAAAAGGTTCAGGATAGTCTGTAAGTTCAAACAATTTTTGTATATAAAACTCTTCAAAACTTCAGCTTTACTAATATTTTAGTACATAAAGTGTTTAAAAAACTAGTAATAACTGCCTGATATAACATAATCATTTTCCTCAAAGGAATTTTGATTTTAATGACTCAAAAATTTCATTTTCCAAAAAATACACTTATACATCACTGTATTCAATTATAAAAGGGGCCATTCACAACAAGAATAGCTTGAAATAAAGGTACATTAATAACATTTTTCCTAATGAATGTAAGAGAACCAATCTAAGATAGGACATTTGACATTGCATTTTTATTCGGAAACTTCATTTAGGCACTCCAAACAGAAAAATGAAGTCTCTAAGATGCTGTTAAAAAAGAACAAAATTCTCTAAAAATCTTTACTGACAGGAGTATTATTCTGTGTCAAAGTGAAATCTTCTGTGATTTAACGTTTTGTTTTAAAATAATTTGCTTTAGATAATTTACAAGCTTTTAGCTTGCTATATATCCTAATACTCTGATCTACTTTTCACTTTTCTGTGGTCTTTTCATATTTTATTCCATCTTTCAAATTATTTAAACTGACATAGCAAAGTATGGTTTTAGGCAATGAGCATTCAACTGCAAGAGGACTCGGAAGCTTCCACAGGAGTCTACCCTATGTAAACACACCCTACTTTCTTCTCTGCACATGTCATGCTAACTGTGGTATGCCTCTTAAAATATCTATATTATTTCTGTGCATATATAATAGTGATGCATAAACTAATGCATACCTAGGTCAGCTTATTTGTTCACACCAAGCAGAAGTTCTAGTTATAGTTACAACTTTTCCAAAGTTTTCTACCCACTCAGTTTGATATCCTTCAAATTTAATAGGTTTGCCTTTTCACCTACTATGAAAACCTGAGCTCTAGTCTTATATTTTGCCCCTAACTAGTTTCATGACAGTTGGAGAATCACTCATCTTCTTTGGGTTTCAATATTTTTACCTATAAAATAGGGACAGGAACATACTTTTAAGAAAACATAGAAATTTTATTATCAACATCGAGGATCACATTTTATTTTAATAACCTTTAATATTAAGTTACTGCTTACTAGATGTAGGCGTGGTGGACAGCGTAATGGTAAGGTAAATGCTTACTGAGGTGCCTTCACGTATTGCAACGACAGACTCAAGACGCTGTGTACACTGAAGGAGGTAGTAACAGCACAATTTTTCCAATTCCACAAATGGAACCAATATCTCTTTCTTAGTCATATTATCATCAAAACTTTTCCTTATCTACTGCTTCCTTTTAAAACTCTAGACTCCATTTTATCTCTACTGCTCTCTACTATTCTGCAAATTACTCCAAATTGGAGCTGTATACTCCTTCCAAACAATGTGATGTCTGGATCTCTTATTTAGGAAAATAACCCCTTTTTCTTTCTCTCTGTCATTCACTGGTGGTGCTGGCTCTCTCTCTTTGGTAGTACTGGGGATTAAACCAAAGGCTTATGCACTGAGCTATATCCACGGCTCATTTTTATTTTTGATTTTGAGCCAGGGTCTCACTAAGTCTCTAAGATAGATGCCAGGCTGGGTTTGAACTTGAGATTCTCCTACCTCAGCCTCCCTGAGTGCTAGAATTAGTTCTGTGCCATCATATCCAGCTAACATTTCTTAATTTTTACAAATGTATAGTTCAAGCACATCACTTCAACAATATATGAATATACTGTCTTCCCTTATTAGTTCATTTGGAAAATGTCATGTATTCATTTATCCAATTTACTTTTTAGGAACCTGGTAAGACATCTTTGGGTAATTACTTCCTTAACATCTCCTACTTTATGACAACTTTTATCATTTTTAGAGCTTAAAGAAAACTCATGCACCTTCAACTGCTTACTGGTATGGATGAGTCGACTGACAAATGAGTAGTTAAAACAGCTGCCTAGGTCATGCAAGCTTATTGACAAAATCTGCTTTCTTAAAACTTTAATTCAGGGTCTCCTCAACACATTACACAAGTTTGCCTAACATATATACGTATAGCCTTTTACTCAATTCATCTCTTTTAATTAACTTGAACTGAATGAAGAATTCATAATTTTGTTCTTGAGGAAGACAGGAACTGTGTATGCTGTCTTATTCCTCATATCCTCAGAGCTGACCACTAGATCTGCCACATACAGGACACACAACTTACTATTGTATAATGGAGAATAGCTTAGCTCTCATGCACTCTTAGGTTGACCTTTCTAAAGAGAAAACACATTCTGAGGTTTTTTTAGTTTAACTCTACAGTCCATTATTTCAGTAATTTTCTTTAGTTTCTTTTTCCAGCTCCATTATGTTTCTTTTGATGAGTTAACAAGAATTCTGAATGAAGTAAAAAATCTTCCTTCCTAAATACCAATCATCTCAGCAAAAGTTTCTTTGCATTATTTTATGATTAACTTATTTAATAATTTTCCTCCAGTTTTATTAATACATACATATGTGAGATACTTAATGTTTAAATTTAACTTGATCATTCTGTGCACATATATGTTGTGTCAGAGATACAATCCCTTCCCTTCTCCCATTCTTGAATCTCCAATGCCCTCTCCCCGCCTCCTGGCTCCCACTCTCCTCTCCGTTGAGTTCTATGAAATGACTATGATTCTGGGTTTCTCATTTTGGAGAAACCATTCGATATTTAGCCTTCTGTGTCAGGCTCACTTCACTGAGCATGATGGTCGCAAGTTGGCCTCCTTTTACCTACAAAAGCCTCAAAACTGTCTTTATAGAGGAGTAGTGTTCCACTGCAGACACAAACCACAATTTTGTATCCAGTAGTCTGCTGATGGGTATTTCGGTGTCTTCCACATTTTAGATATTGTTAGTTGTGCCTCTATGAACATGAGTATACATATATCTCTTATATATGATGCTTTTAACTCTTTTGCAAAGATTCCCAGAAGAGGTTTCTCTGGATCAAAGTGGATATTTATTTTCAGCCTTTTGAGGAATTTCCATACTGCCCTCCATAGTACTTGTACCAGTTCACAATCCCACCAGCAGTGAGAGAGAGTTCCTTTTTCCCCACAGCCTTGGCAGCACTGACTACTGTTCAGTTATTTTTATACGACATTCTCTCTGGAATTAGATGATACTTTAGTGACGTTTTGATTTGCGTTTTTCTAATGGCTAAAGATGCTGAATATCTTTTCATGTATTTACCGACCATTTGAACTTCTTCATCTGAGAGTTGCCGATTAATTTCCACAGTCAATTTTTCAACTGGGTTTTGGAATGTGAAATTTCTGTTTTTCTTCAGTTCCTTGTATAGCCTAGTTATCAGCCTTCTATCTGGGGTATAGGCGGTAAAAATTTTTTCCCATTCTGTTGGTACTCCCTTCAAGCTGTCAATTTCCTTTGCCATGCAGAACCTTTTTAATTTGACATAACCCCATTTATTGATTCTGGTGGTTATTTCTTTTGCTCTGAATGTCTCATTAAGAAGACCTTGCCTACACCTTTATCCTTTATATTTTAACCTAATTTGTCTTCCAGAAGGTTCAGTGTTTTGGTTTTGATATACAGGTCTTTGATTGACTTTGATCTGATTTTGGTGCACAGTGACAGGTGTGTCTAAATTCATTTTTCTGCATGTGGATATCCAATTTTCCCAGCACCATTTGTTGAAGAAGCTATCCCTTTTCCAGTGCATGCTTTTTGGCTCCTGTATTAGTCTGGGCTCTACAACAGTCAAACCTGACAGAAATTACGAGAAAAAGGAATTTATCTGGAGGGCTTCCAAGTCTGAGGAGAGAGACAGTTCAAGACGGCAGCCTACATGTGTGAGAGCTGGAGGGTCCGATGGCTGCTCAGCTGCTAAGCAGAACACCTTGGAATTGTAGGACAGATGGTTTATTGCAGAACTTGTACCCTGGGTGTTCGAATAACAGTGGCAAAGATCAGACACTGAAGACTGGCGACAGGTAGATAGGTCCAAGCAGAGACTGGAGGGAATCTGTGATGAAGATCTGCAGCGTGTAGCAAGCAAGTATGGAGACAATTACGAAGGCAAGACCTTTCCCAGAAGAAAAAGCTGTAACAATCTTTCTTCTTCCTTACTTTTATATAGTTCAAGCTGCCATCTGGGCCTCCCACATTTGGGGTTAGTGTTCTTCCCTCATTCCCTGGCCCACAAATCACTACATTCTGTACTGAATGTGGTTCCCAATCCCAACAATTCCTTTAATAGTCACAGCTACTTTATCAAAGATCAGGTAGCAGATGGTAGTTGAGGTTGGATCCGAATCCTCAGTTTTGTACCAGTGGTCAACCTGTCTGTTTTTGCGTACCTGAAAATTTTCTTCCAAATTGTACAAATTATGTATATTATAGGTTTGACATTTTAAATAACCACAACATTTTGCTTTTACTGTGTCAGACTCAATTTCCCCTTTCAAATCAACTATAAATATGTAAAACAAGACTGGACAGTGTCTATTAATTTTTTCTCTATCCAGAAGTAACTTTCAGCCTCTACTTTTTTCTCTCTACATTTAAATAATCTGTATAGCTTAACTTGGTTGTGTTTAATACGAACGTTACTAAACTCTCTTAGTCTTGAATAACTAATATACAACATTCTGACTGGCATGAAAAATTAAAGAATCTTGGATTCATGAAAATAGGCCTTAAAAAGGCCAAGCTAAAACACATTGTACTTTTTTCCTTATTCACAGGCTTGTTTACTGCTTTCTTTCTATCCTCAGACACATTTTTTTTCTTAAGAATTCTACAGGAATCCTTTTATTCATCAATTCTATTACCTTTATGTACCCTGAAAACATCTAGAAAAATTTTTTATTCAGTAGTTCTGCCTTGAATTATATTCTACTATTCAAGTTTAGAGCTAGAAGGAATATCTGCGATTTCTAAGTACAATTCCTATCAGTTTGATATTCACGAATGATGAAACAAATCATTGTAAACAAGTATAGTATTTGTTTTCTTTATTACATTACAGCGCAGCTCTCACAAATAATACTCACTTATATTCATCGTAGACTTCCTGTTTGGGCAGCGATGTCTCAGGGTGCTCCTCCAGGGTGTTCCGAATCCAAGAAAAAGCATGCATCTGCTGTGCCCGACTAGATGACATGGCATTCTGATCACTAACCATAAAATAAAAAGATGTTTTACCCAAACACTACAGCTATTCATTGATAATTTTGAGCCATATCTAAATATTCCACTAAAGAATCACATGTAAACACATTAAAATTGATCAAATCAAACTTAGAACATGGTAGGTGCCCAGTACTACAGATACAAACTGTCCACCGTGGTTGTAAGCTACTTTTTACAGCAAGCTATAGACTCAAGTTATTACTCTGTTCCATCCCTAGTATAATTTCTAAAGAGTCAAAGGAAGTGGAGCAATGACAACGTAAGGTTATCTGTTTTGGCTAAGATTACTTCCAAGCAACTACCTGCCCATGTACTTATCTGTTCATTTACTTACATTCATAAAACTGTGAAACTTTAAAAACAAAGCCAGGTGAGGTAGCACAGGCCGGTTACCCCAGCACTCTGGGAGGCTGACAGGATCAAAAGTTTTAGCCCAATTTAAGAGACTTGTGACACTGTTATCTTAAAAACAAAAATAGAAATGGGCTGGCAATATAGCTCAGTGTGAAGACTCTGGACTCAACCTCCAGTAACATTGAAAAAAAATAAGAAGAAAAGAAAAAACCTACATGGTCGTGCATGTGTGTGTGTGTGTGTTAAAAAATGATTTTCTATATGTTTAGTATACTCAAAAATTTTATTAGATGACAATAACTCTTGAAATTTTACTAAAGTACTCATCTCAGAACAGAATCCATACTGGACACATTTTAAAAGAAACAAATCTCCAACAATCCTTCTGACAACTGGACCCCTTATCACAGGCTAACATGTCCACTACATGGCAGTACCATTTCTAAACTGATTCCACGAAAGAGACATCAGTGACAGCATTAGAAAATCTGCTCAACTGACTCTGACATCCACCTCACCTAATGTAAGAATAATGCATTTCAAAGTTACTTTAGAACTTTCTAAGACATAAGATAATTATAACAGTTATGGAGATTGGTCTGAAATTAATAAACAGAAGGTAAAAATAATAATTTTCATTCTACTTTTTATGCAAAATTTTAAAAGACTGGAGTGTTGAGAATAAGACATGAATTCAAGAAATTCTGGGAAATTTTAAAAAGGCAAAATATAGAATGACTAAAGAATGTACATATTGAAAGAAGTTCTAGGTGACTTTTAAATATTTTTAATGATGAAACCAAAGTAATATCTTACTAATACCCAAGCCCTTCGTTTCTGCTTTGATTTGTTTTTATGAGACAAGAGTCCATAAAGACAGAGTCCTGTAGTCCAGGTTGGTCTTGAACTTACTATATGCAGGCCAGGCTGACCTGAAACTCATAACAAGTCTCCTGCTTCAGCCTCCAAAGTCCTGGGATTACAGGCATATGACATCACACTCACCTAATTTTTTATATGGTGCTGGAGAATCAAACTCAGGGCCTTGTACATGCTAGGCAAGCCTTCTTACCATGGCGTTATGCCCCTACCTTCAATATCCAAGCTCTTAAAACATACTTATTGAGATTTAATGTCTCATACTGGTAATTTTTTTACAGTCTTTGATATGCTTACCTGGTAGTAATGTAAAATAATTTCTGTGCTTTATTCTTCACATGTCACATAAATTCATCCCCCTGTCTACAAAACGTAACTCAATACTTCATACTTTACCTAGCTGCATAAAGAAATTGACAAAAACTGTAGGTAAATACTAAACTAACAATCATCAAAGACTAAATAAAACAACATATTCTCCTACCATTCGGTTTTTTGATAAACTTAGAAATATTTACAAATATTAATGACCACACCACACGTACATCTTAGGGAAGGGACCTCCTATCAACAATGTAATTATAGCAAAGACAAGGATGTACCTTTTCTCTCCGTTGCTGAAACCAGAAGGCAGCTGAAGGTAGAGGTAGAGTTTCTCCAGGTCTGTAAACTTCTCAACTTCTTGCTGGTTAAAAGGGATCCAATGAAATCATCTTTAGTGATACTTATTTTTCTCCCCCTCCCCACAAATGTACAAATACATCCCTCAATGATTTTGACCATCAGGTGAAATGAATCACCTACCAACCAAAATAAAATCCAAGCTTTTTCTTCATCACTAAAACACTATAATTAAATTATATATTGGACCAGGAGTCAAGAGCACACCTTAGATTAGGAATGGATCTGGCAAATTTTCATTACGAGCATAAGCCAGATGAGATAGTTTCTAAAATCCTTTTCTATTTCTCAAACACATAGGACATTTGACTACTGCTGCAGCTGCTACCTGTGAATGGAAGTGAAATTAAAAACACTGAAAACAAAAAACATTTTCTAGACTATTCCGATGTAATTACTCTCTGACTTGCAACAGCAGCTGCTATTTAAGGAGCCTATTTGGAAGATTCTCTACTGCACTGTTCTGCAAATACGTCATTCTGTACATAAATGTATATAAATTTATAGGGATGAATAATTTCTGGACTCTTCTTTCTTTCCAAGCTGTGTTTGCCACACAATAGCTTCAAATGTGCAATAAATTACAATAAAAAAATCCGAAGTAAAAATTTGGCAGCCTAATTCAATCCAGTACGCAGAGCTAAACAGATGATTCTAATGGGAGATTAGATGAACAGAATGCTGACAGGAAAGCAGACAGTACCAGTACTGACTGTGTTTAGAAAGTTTCAGATGGAAATAAGGATTTTAGAGGTCATGCATGTTACAAGCTGGCTATAAATTTGTCTGCATTTTGTTCCTATACTGAGATTTCCTGGGAGGGTGAATTTAAAGATGACAAACTAATCTGATAAAGGAAATTTCAAAGCAGCAGGGTACAAGGGTTGTAGCACTGGTATTGCTGGCTACTTCAGAAGGCGAGATTTGCAGTAAGAATCAAGGCAAAAAACAGAGCTGAAAGATTTTTTTAAAATTTACAGCCTGGTTAGAGAGGAATCCATGTAAAGGTGGGACCAAAAAAGGTGGACTGTTGAAGAGATTATTGGTCTTGTTACAAAGAAATGAAGTACTTTGCACTAAGACAATAGAAAATATACCTTGATGGCATCTCAGGAATTGCTGAAATCTCACTCATCACAGGCTCAAAGATGTAAAGGTGTAAACATCATCTGAAAGGCTTTGCTTTGAGAAAAGAGCTAACATTATGCCACTATGAGCTCTGAATGCCACACACAGAAATACAAAATTTAATGTTTGCCCTGCTAGGTTTCATTCTTGCTTGGGTTTGATCCCTTTCTGTTGCCATATTATTTCTAATGTGGCTTGGATCTGGAATGTTCCCCAAAAGTCTCATGTATTTGGATGTTATGGATTGCCTATGAACCATGTGCTGTTTGGAGACTGGGGCCTGGTCTGGAGGGGTGGATTACAGATATCAAGATTGGATTACAGGTGTATAGTGGGGGTTACCACACCTTCCACTGGAAGGAGTGTAACAATGAGGCTGGACCCAGAAGGGGTGGTTCACTGAAGCAGGACCTACAAATACATCCACCCATCTACCCACTCACCCACCCATCCATCCATCAATCCACCCATCCATCCATATATGTGTGCTGCTACCTTCCTCTAGAGGATATTGAACACAATGGGACTTGGCTTCTTGTTTGTAATTTCATGAGGAGCTCCTCTACCTCTGCCATTTACTTCCACTGCTGCCAGCCACCTCCAAGTGCAATGTGACCTTCTGAAACTGTACACTAAAATAAACCTTTCCTTCCATAAAATTATATATGTCGGGTATTGAGTCGCAGCAATGAAAAAATACTAAGCCATTCTATCCTGGAACTATTTTATTTGCTTTGTGGTTTTTATGGGGCTCCCTGCTTAGAGCTGGTCTTAACTCTCTGAGATTTTGAGGACTTTTGGAGATAGACTAAATGCACTTTGTATGAGCCTTTTGCGGGGGCTAGAAGATAATGATTTAGAACTAAAATGTTCCCCAGAAAGTGCATGAGACAGTGGAGAGACTTTTGAAACACAATTGAATCATGTGAGTTCTAACTTCATCAGTGAGTTAAATAGTGAAGAAGTCACAATCTGACAGCATTATCAAGAGGTGTTCGAAACACATGGCAGTGCCTAGCTGAAGAAAGTATATGATGGGGACATGATTTGGGGGACTATGTATGATCCCCAGGTCCTACCCCTTGGGCTTTTTCCCTTTCACTTTGCTTCTTGGATGCCATAGTGATCAGCTTCCTTCTTTCAAGTCTTTCTGCCATGATGTTCTGCTTCAGACAGGCCTAAACTGATGAAGCGAGCTGACCACAGAATGAAACCTCTGAAACCACAAGCCAAAATATACCTTTCTTCCTCTACACCATTTTTCTCAGGCATTTGGTCACAGCAATGAAAAGCAGACTAATAAATGAGGTAAAACAGGCAAGTCATCTACTGATACACAGAAATACATAACATATAAAAATAGATGAATAAATCAGTTGCTATTTAAACACTGTTATGTCTTCAAACTGAAGCAACAAGAAATACTGCTAAGGTACAGAACAGAGCTAGAAAGCCTGGACCTGAGCTCCCAATCTGCCACCTGCTAGCTTTGTTCAAGCTGATTATCAATTTTTCTGACCTGTGCCCATTCACCTTTCCTTAACAACCAGGTGGTCCCCACTCCCAGGGAGTCACCGTATGTCAAACGTAGTGTGGACACCTGATTTGCATAGTGCACTGTAGTCCAGAACTTCTAGACTCAAATCATCTTCCCACCTCAGCCTCCCAAGTAGCTGGGATCACAGCTGCATGCCACCATACCCAGCCAAGTTCAATGTCAATTTTTAAGTCTGTAATATAGTGATAAAATGCTCATTAAATTTATGTAAATAATTTATAAACATATCTATGACATATGTTATTATTATCAAAGTTATTATTTTTATACTATTGCTTCAAATCAAACCTTTGGCTGAATAACTTATAACTCAAATTCTATCAAGACGTACAAAATCTTGTATTTGAAAAAATAAGGTATTGTATGAATCACTTTTCTGATGTTGGGATAAAATACCTGACCCGAGAAAGGAAAAGCACCTGAAGAAATATATAACCTTCAATGTCACGCCCTCAGGGATCTAACTTCTTTCAATGAGGCCCTACTTCCTAAAAGCACATTTGGCACCCTGTGTGACCTAATCACTTTACAAAACTTCCACCTCTGAACACGTAAGTCTTTAGGGTGACATTTTTTTATCTAAACCATAACAGATACCTTACTTAATGTTTTAAAAATTACTTTTAATTGATAAATAATAGCTATATGCTCATAGGGTAGAATGTGATGTTTATTTTTACAATATATGTTTGTTTACAATATGAAATAATTAAATTAGGCTAATTACATTTATCGATTCATACTTTTTGTGGTGAAAATACCTAACACCTATTTTCTTGCAAATTTTGAAATATACCATGCATTATCTTTTAATATAACTGCCATTCTGTGCAAAAGATTTCTAAAGCTTATTTCTCCTAACTGAAACTCTGACCAATGTTTCCCCGTTTTTCATTTAAGATCTTTCCTGGAGCTTCAGAAATCATCTGGCTTGCTTTTTTGTGAGTTCAACTTTTCTTTCTTTCTTTTTTGGAGACATTGTCTCACTCTAGTCTAGACCTGTTCTGCACTTACAATGTAGCCCAGACTGGCCTCAAACTCACAGCAATCCTCCTGCCTCAGCTTTCTGAGTGCTAGGATTACAGGCGTGTGCCACCACACCCAGCGTACGTGGTGCTGGGGAATTGAAGGGGGGACTTAGCGCTTGCCAGGCAAGGGCCTCAGTTCAACCTTTCTAAATTCCACAGAGATGAGATCATATAGCATCTATCTTTCTGTGTCAGGCAATTTTAACTACTGCAATGTTCTCCAGGCACAACCATGGAGTCACAAATGACAAAAGGTTCCCCCTTTTTAAAGGCAGTGTTCCACTGTGTTTATGTACCACATTTCCTGTATCCATTCACCTGATGATAAACACTTAAGCTGCTTCCGTATCTTAGCTATTGTGAAGAATGCTGCAACGAACACAGGAGTAAAGTACCTTTATCTTAAGAAGTTAATGAAAGCATTTAGCCTGCTTAACTCCCGGCTTGCAAATCTTATCTTTGAGCATCAGACTTGGTTCTGACTTTTCTCAGGGTGACTGCAGAAGAGCATACACTACTCTCTCCAGAGTCATCAATGTGCTGCTGAAGCTAGAGTATTTCTGATAGTAGCTGTGCCACTAGAGAAAGGTAGTTATCTAAGCAGAACAGGTCAACTGTGACCATGGTGGATGGTAAGCTTCTGCCCAAATGGGCTTAGAACAAAATGTGTAATTTTCCGTTTGTTTTCTGCCATAAAGAAATACCTAAAACAGTGCTAGCGGCATCAGAGGTTAGAGCACTTGCCTAGGAAGCGTGAGTTCCCGGGTTTGATCCCCCAGCAACACATTAATACCCGGACACGGTGGTGCACACCTGTAATTCCAGCACTTGGAAGGCTGAGGCAGGAGGACTGCCAACTTGGGCTTACATAGTGAGTTCAGAGTTAGACTGTCTCAAAACAAAAACAAAAACATAACAAGAAAACCCATAAAAAAATTCTACATTTCAAATACTGAGTTAATTTTTGCTTTTCCTGCTTGCCTGCCCAGGACATCTGCTTTCAGGATGCCCATAAATAGCAGATACAGTGCAGAGAACCAGGGAGAATTTTCAATTGTCTTCAATAAATTTAAATATGTTTCCTGACATAAAATCCAGCTAAAAAGTATACTGAATGGAGACATCTGCTTCTAGGAGCAACTTGAAGAGGTGGAACAATAACTTCAAGTCACAAATGCTCAAATTTAATAAAAAGTGATTTCTGTTTGAAATATTTCTTTGTTGTGATGTGTTTCCTACTGTGAGAATATTCCTCTTTAGGTGCTATTCAGTTTTTCCCCCTTTGAGGTTAAAGAATGGAGAAAAACTGATGCCTAATATAACTGAGAAGGTTCCATGCAAATCCTTGATGGTAAAAATTACAAGGGTCACCATATTTCTAGACAGAGCCAACTTACTCTTGTTGAGACTTCCACATATCTTCCAAAGAACTAGCAAGATCGACTGTGGCCAAATTCTCAGGGAGGATGAAGAATTAGGGTTTCATGTTCATAATTAGTCCACTGAACTTTACTTTACAAGCTAGTGTAAATAAAAGCTTTTTGAAAATACGTTTAATGTAATTTTAGACTTAGAATAGCCAGTGTAAAGATCTAGAAACCAAGTTATACAGTTTATTTCAGTTGAGTTATCATATAGAGAGTGTTTATTTGCATGTCTTTGAATTTATAAACTGCGAAAACAAAACTTGAAACATTCTAATTTTCCTCTCCCTCAGGTGATACTGACCTAGCAACATAGTTCCCTTCTTTACCAGCATCACTGACAGAAGAACTGAAAGGGAGAAAGCAGAAACCTCGTTCTGTTGCCTTTTGAAATTTACGGAACCACGACAAGCCTGGTAATATAATTCCTCAGGTCCCAGCAGTTGTTCCCGAAGACTGAATAAGGAAGAGAGGAGAAGAGGTCAAGGTATGGGAACTCTGTTTCCCATGCTTGTTCCTTAGCATTGTTACTTTTTAGTAATTTTTTCTTTCCTCACCTATTATGAAAACCATGGGGTGAGTGTGGCAAGGCCATATGATGTAGTTTTCTTTGAAGGCTACCTATTGTATGCAATGTAAAAAATAACTTTTTCTATTCAGTTCTAGAGAATATAGGTCAAATGGGGGAGTACCTTTTCTTACATTATTGTAAGTATCCTATTTGTAAAATTTGAAATTAGGTTAAAAAATGAAAATGTTTTCCTTTTCTATTCAACTTCTGCTTTGACATAAACAATATGATCTGAATCAACTTAAAAGACATTAATTATAAGGAAACCATTAAAGAAAAGTGAACTAGGGCAGACAAGATACCTTCAGCAAAACCCCAGATTCGTCTGCTCTTCTATTCCTTTCCTATGCCTGAATGACCTACAAAACTCATGGCCATCTGAAACTAAATTTAAAAAAAACTAAACTAAAAAAATTTCCTTTCAACTTGTCCAAACTACAATCAAGGCTAGAAAAACTGCAACTTTAAGAATCTCTGAGGGATAGCACTTGTAAATTCATTTACCAAGACATATCTGTAAGATATTTCTGACTGGATTTTGAACATAATATTTTAGAAGTTCTGTAATTGAGATTAAGAACAAAATTATAACCAAAAAAGTAAGAGATTGTCAAAGATATTCATTGTATTTAAACAATGCTCATTTTTACACGTGTACTCTAAAGTATACTTCTGCTTTCTTTGCAATGTATACTGAAATACTTGATACTTTTATAATAAATAGTGCAGGAGGAAGTAGTATAGCTGTAAGTGCCAATGCTCCGAAGAACCAAATAAAATGCTAAGAGCAATCAGTGAAACACTCATAGAGTAGATACGACTAGAGTCCAAAGAAATAAGAAACAAGTCAAAGGACTTATTTGAGTCTCTCTGAAATGAGATTCAAATGGGAGCCATTTCTAGAGATGATAATACTTCTCCTCACTGTTAAGTTTGTCAAAATCAGCCAGTATGTAATATTTTTATGGAGCACTCAGGTGAGGCAAAAGGTATTACTGATGTTTGTGTACATTACCTGCAAGGACTGCAGGGTTCTAAAAGTAGTAGGGGCAGGAGGGAGGGATTGACAAGAAGGATAAGGCTTAGATCTTCCTGGTCACTGTGTTTTTTAACTTTTTCAACAGCAAGAAAGGGTAGTTGCTTGACTACCCAGCTACCATACCACTTTGAAAAACCTACATTTCTGCCTGGTTCTTTAAGACTGCAAAGCTGCATACTCTTAGCAGAGACAAGGTAAGGAAAGTCATGGTGAGGAAGTCAGTTCTTTAACCCCTGATCTCTGCTCCTAATAACTTTTCCTTCTTTTCTCCCCCGGAGATTAGTTTTCCATAAGTATGAAATAAGATACAAAGAGAACTTATGAATTCACTTATTTTTAATATAAAAATATATAAATATATATATATAATATATAAAAATGTATAAAATATATAAAACTGTGTCCCTTTTAGGTCATAGTAAGAGATTACCATCCTACTTTTCCTACTTCTTTTAATAAGACAACAAAATGAATATGAAAGCTAGTTGATAATGATTACAGTGTTCTTAATAATGATGAGAGAAAACTCAAGACTTGTGCCTTAGTGCCAATTTAGTCCTCCAAAGACCCTAGCATTAAAAAAAAAAAAAAAGCCAAAATATTTACAACTCCCATACTAAGGAAGCACGAAATAACTGAAGTGCTTAATGTCAGGAGAGCCAGAGGCAGGAAAATCATGAGTTTGAGGTGAGCCAGGAAAACAGCCAAGATCTTCCTCAAAAAATAAAAAGTAAACACTTCAAAATTCTATAAAGTAAATTTATATGGCCTTGCATGAGATTTCCTGCTACTGTGCAAAACATTCAACACAAACACCTTAAAGATAAGACAGGTTTAATTTGGCTGGCTCCAAGGCAGAAACATCATATGGATGTCCATATGGCAAATGGGTGCATTAGAACAAAGCTGTTAAATTCGTGGTGGCCAGGAACAGAGTGCAGGGAAGAGTGCTAGCAGGAGACCATCCGGAGCCACATCCCCACTGATCAAACTCCTTCCACAGCACCTACACGCACGTTCAGCTATGCACATCAGGGGAATAACACACCATCAGGTACACTGCCCCAGAATCCACTGCCATCCCCAGGAGTTGTGTAATACAGCCAAGCTGACAATTAGGATTACATGGCACAGGCCTCAGAGATTATTTCTTTTTTGTCATACTCAAAAACAAGACAAAACTTGCTATCTATGTTTGCTAACTTTGCTAAGTTTCTTATTCCCAAATGAATTCTATTACAAATATCCTTTCATTCTTTTAAATTACCCATTTCTTTTTTCACCAAGCGACTAAAAATTTAAGAAGTCAAATTCTGAGATATCTTTACTAACAGTAACCTCAGTGCTATATAAAAACATAAATCTTATCTTCTAAAAGAAGCCTTCTTAAACCTTGATGTATTTTAATAAAATACTTAAAAAGAAAAAAATTTTTCAGTCAAATCTGGGTCAGTAATTCAGCATTAACGAAGACACGGACTTCAGGTAAGGAAGCACACCTTCTCTTGTAAGGAGAAAGGGAGGAAAGATGTCTTCAAATTGCACACCTGACATACTTGCTCAGTGATATAGCATGTATCATCGAAGGGCAGGGTGGGAAGGACTCTTTTAAGGACCTATTCTAATGTTAGCCTGGTTCTTAGGCAGCAGATATTCTACATCCTAATATACCAAATAGTTTTTAGGTCCCATTCAGTCACTTCAGTAATAAGTGCATTAAGACAACTAGCTGATTTAAAACACTTATCATAAAGTATATTTGGAAAGTTTAAAAATTAAATGAGATCATTCATTTAGCTCTAGTTGTCCTCTGTGCCTCTAGCATGACTTTGTATTTTATTCACAGTGAGGTAGACAAAAAATAAAACTGAAAAGAAAAATATACTACATGATGGTGACAAATGCTATGAATAAAAACTACTCAGGAAGTAGCATGATTTAAAGTAAAGTGGTCAGAGAAGGTCTTGCTACAAAATGAGAAGTCAAAATGTTTTATACAGAGGCCGACTTATGTAAGAGACCCCATCATGAGTTATTCTTTGGTATACCGTACTTTTACTTTTTATTGATTATTACCATTGCCAGGCAAGGCAAGAACTGACAGTAAAACATGCATGTTACCAGCTGGGCCCAGTGGTACAGGCCTATAATCCTAGCACTCTGAAAACCTGAGGCAGTTCAAGTCCAGCCTGGGCAAGTCAAAATCAAAAATCAAAATGGGCTGGAGATGTAGCTCAATGTGAAGGTCCTGGGCTTGAACCCACATGTATAGAAAGTTGGTTCTTTAGTTTTATCTAACAATAGGTTTTAGTGCCCACTAAAGTGGAAAAGTCTTTACATAGGTATCTTAGTTACTTTCTTGTCACTGTGACTCATACTCAACATCCAGAACTTAAGGAGAAAAGATTTATTTTAGCTTGCAGTTTCATAAGGTCTAGTCCACTCACGGCTGGGTGGCTGGAAAATGCTGGAATCATTTGGGACTGCAGCTAGAGCCAGAGATGGAGCCAGGGCATCGAGACAGAGATCCTCTTGGAAGCATGGCAGAGTTAGGATAAGCTTGGGAGAAAGGGTGGAACTAGCACATGCCTCTCCCGGTCAAGCCCCATCATCTGCCCCTCCCAGCCAGGACCCACCTTCCAACACTATGCAGTATCCATAGACACATGAGGCTTTTGGGGCACACTCCAAATCCAAACAACGACAATGAGTTTTTAGAGATCTCCGATTTTGGAGACCACAGCTGTAACCTACTAAATTTTGTTCTGTTTGTTAGGGAGGAAGAACAGTATACCAGTGTGCGAGGGAGATAGAAAGCAGAGTTTTTCTAAAAGGATTTACGTAATCAGAGTCAGAATCTGAGACATAATAACATAGACTCAAGTTTTCTGTTATCTCTTGCAAGATGACTCCACTAGAATTCTCCCCTAGAGAGAGCCCACTTCATTTTCTAAGTATTTGAATGATGTTGCCGATCACCTTGTGTTAAAATACCCATCAACAGACCAGTGGATACACAAAATGTGGCATTTATACACAATGGAATACTATGCATCAATAAAGTCCAATAGCATGGAGGCTATTGCAGGCAAATGAAAGAAACTAGAGAACATCATGCTTAGTGAAGTAAGTCAGAAGCAGAAGGTGAAACATCGAATGGTCTCTCTGATATGAGAGACCCAGATCACAACACCTATGGAACATAAGACAAAAGACAAAGTCAAAGAGGGGAGTAGGGTGAGGGAGGAGGGAGGGAGAGGTGGGTAGGGGGAAGGACAAAAGGAGAGTGGGAAAGCCCTTGTCACCTTGACAAGACATGTATGTGCACAAAATACTCAAATCCACTGTAAACCTTGAATTTTGCACATATACATATCAATAAAATGTGGGGAAAAATTTAAAAAAGAATATCAGACTAGAAACGCACTTATCTTTAAAAAAAAAAGAAGTGACATTTCTTCTAGCTTTCCAGAAGGAATAGGCGTTCTATCAACCTCACATCATTATTTATTTCTCTCTCCTAACGGCAGTTCTAGAAAATCCTCCTTTGGTCAACGACAGCTAAATCCTACACTTCAATAGAGTGAACTTTAAATCACAAAGGCTGTAGAATTATCTGCAGCCACAGTTCAACAGCCACGTTTAAGTGCAGATCAGGTTATTTACTTAGCCTCATAGGTAATGAACGCAAGCATGCTTGTACAGAAGATGTTTTAATTGGGCTATGTGAAGTCACCAAAGAGGGCTAATACTGCATTTCTGAATGATAAAAGTAGCTGGCAATACATGTTCTAAGATACAACACAATACAGTACACTGCAATGTTCTAAGAGTCCTTAACTGAACTGTGACTAGTTAGGTACCCTAGAAGGAGAGCGGTACATTCTCTACGTGAGGTATAAAATAAAGGCTTTAATGGCTTTAACTACTCAGCTTCCCTTATTTACATTCCTTTTACTTTTCAAACGGGTGGGAAGTAAGAAAAAGACCGTCTGCTGTTATCTTCATTAACTTATGATTTCTGCAGAATTATCACAACAAAAATAATCTTTTTCTCTTGCTTTTAGCTTTATGGCAAGATGAGTGTTACTTGTTTTAATATTCACATTAGCCCTTGGTAAAGGGAATCAAAACATGTAGCCCTTTTAACCATAGCATAATTATTCAATTCAGGGAATCTGAACATTAGAGCGAATAGAAAGATTCCTCCTGATGGTGTATATATATATATATGTGTATATATATATATATATATATATATATATATATATATATATATGTAAAAGTAGTAAGTTCTCAAGATCCTGTTAGTTCTAAATGACAACATGTGGGAAACTCACCAAGCATTTCATAAACAATGTGTTCCAAAACACTAGCTTTATGAAGAAGAAGAGAGAACACAGAGGGAAAAAGTTTAGTCTACACTGAATACTTATGGTCCAAAATATCTATCAACTGAGGCAGCTTTGAAGATACTTTTCAATCCAGAGTTCATGAAACATATTGATTATGGAACTTTTTTTTTGCCTAACATATTCACATCCTGTGAAATTTCTATTCCAAAAAGTGTATTCTGGGAAATAATACAGTATTATTGGCCCTTCCCTTGGTTAACCTTTTTGTACCCATATACAAAGGATAATTTTTCTTATATTTAGGCCCTGTTAAAGCTCTGAAGTGGCCCAATTTAAATGAATTAAGATAATGCCACTGGACTAATGTTTAGACTTTTAAAAAAACTCACTTGAGAAAATTAAGTCATGGAGCCACAATATCAACTTAAGCATGTTAACATCTTCAACTTAAGCTGGGATGTGTGCTTAATCATGCACCAGGCACTCTACTTACACTAATTACCTTGTTTAATGTTTACACTTAATAGTTAAGATATTATATGCCCTATTTAATATTTTATAGTCAGTGCAGTAGGTCTACTTTTATTATTAATTTTTACAATCTAAGTTAGGTTAAAATTATGCAAGGATAGACAAAAATGACAGAGCAAAGAAAGATTCAAACTCAGGTCTATTTGATTCTATAGTCTCAGCTCTTAGCCACTTTGCTCTGGTGTTTCTCGGCTTCCTTTAGTTCCTGGCCTGCTTGTCCCATTTCATCTGCTTGACTCCTTTCTACATTGATGCAGTGAAGTATTAATTTCCCACTAGCTCTCTGGGGATGGGCCTAGGAGCAGTTCAGGGTGGTTACTGTGTAATGGGAGAGTCTGGAAGGAAGAGAGGTCCATCAAGGCAGAGTAGAGCAGGAGGAAAGGGAAAAATAACAATGAAAAAGGTTCATTTTCTCTAGGGTGTGAGACAGTGTTCTTTTCTTACTAACAAAGTGTAAGTAATACCAGAAACTTTTTGAAATACTTCAGGAAGTATATGTTCATCTAAAAGGTATAAAAAGTATATCTTTTTATATTTAAAATTTGCGCTCTGACTAATTATTGATTCCTTACACACCTTCAACAAATATTCACTGACAATTTTTCATGTTCCTTGGGTTCATTCCAATATGTTCCTACATTCAAGAAGCCAAGGACAAATAATGTTACTTATAATGATCAGAGTTAATGCATTATACTAATAAAAATTAGCACAAGATATTATATAACTGAAGACATACCAAACTCAGACCTGAGAAATCACAGAAGCTTTCCACAAAGGAGATATTTGAGATGAATCTCAAAATACAAGTAGCAAAGATAAAAAGGTAGTTTAGACCAGAGTTTCTAAACCTCAGCACTGTTGAGATGATTAGTCTGTTATAAGGGTCTACTCTATGTTTCATTGGATGTTGAAACCACATCCTTGGCCTCTACTCAAGTGTGAAAACCAAAAATGTCTCCAAACCAAAAATGTCTCCAGATACTGTCAAATGCACCCTCCCAAGTAAGAGAGAAGCAAAAATCACCCCTTGTTGAGAGTTACTATTTGTACTGTGCAATATGGTAGGTACAGTTCAAATGGCTATTAAATTTTAACTAAAATTAAATAAAGTTTAAAGTTCAGTTCAGTAGTCACACCAGCTATACTTCATTTGGGCAACAGCCACATGTGGCTAATGGCTACCACACAGAACAATGCACCAACAGTACAGAACATTTCTGTCACTACAAAAAGTTTTAACGGCTGTGCTGTTATAGATCCAGAGAACAGATACTCTTTTCCTACCTCCTGTCTGTTCACTAGAGCTTATTGGTAGCCTATGAAGGGAGTGGAGAAAGATGAAGTTAGACAAAAAAGGAAGACCTGAGTATGAAGGGTTTTCTATGCCAAAAGGCAGCAGAGCCATGAGGAGCTACTGAGAGGTGTTAAACATGAGTCTGAAATAAACAAAATCATAAAGACAACCGTAGTAGTAGCATGGAGAATGAAATGAACATGGAGAAACCAGAAGCACAAAAATAGATACAGTATGTCAGTAAGTATGATGATCTGAATTAACGCAGTGGCAGGAAAGACAAAAACAGGGCAACCAAAGACAACTGGTAGGACTTGGTGACTGACTAGTCAGCTAGTAGGGAAGAGTAAAGGCTTCCTTCTAAATTTTTAGGTTGAACATGGTAATGCTATTTAATAAGATAGTATGACAGAACAATGATCTCTCCAAATGTTCATGTCCTAAGCTTCTAATTCCTGAATCCTGTGAAAAAAAAGGCTTTCCAGATGTGATAAAAGAAGGACTCTGAGAAGCAAGATTACCCTACATTAGCCAAGTAGAAGCAATATAAATTCAAGTCAGAATGAGGATGAGGGAAATCTGACTACAACAAAGTGTTAAGAGTGAAGCAGGGCAAGAAAGACTCAAGTAGTCATTGCAACTATAGGAAGCTGGGGAAAAAAAAAGAGAAATGGATTTTCCCTTAGCATCCTTAAAAGGAAAACAGCACTGTCAACAATGGACATTCCATTGAGATTCCTAGCAGATAGCTGATCTACAGAACTCTGAATAAATTTATGTTGCGTTACACAATCAAATGTATGGTTATTTGTTATAGCAGTGACAGAAAACTACCACAGATAAGTACAGAATTTGTGGTAGGTCACAATGAATTTGCTTAGGAAAAACTGAGTATGAAGTGACTATGGAATATCCAGATGAAACTGATCAACTGCCATGTTAAATACATGGGTCGGGACCTTTAGTTGGAAATATAAATTAGAAGTCATCGTTATATAATAATTAATCAAAACTGTCAAAGTATACGAACTCACCCTGGGCAAACACAGATACAAAGGAGAGATTCAGAAGTCTGTGAATGAGGGCTGGAGGAATTATTCAGCAGTTTAAGCACTTGCCTAGCAAGCCCAATTCCCTAAGTTTGTGTCTCCAGCACCACATAAGACAGACATGGTGGCCTATGTCTATGATTCCAGCATTCGGGAGGCCCAGGCAGAAGGATTCCTGTGAGACCAGCCTAGGCTATATATTAAGTTCAGTAAAAAACCCTTCTGTCTCTCTTTCTCACCTGCACACACCCACCCTGACCCCCACACACTCACCCAAGAAAATCACAGCAGTGTGGGATTTAATGAATTCAAAAATCAGATTGTACTAAACTAGAGGAAGAGGGTAGTTATGTGCAGTGGGAGAGTCAATACAGTCCGTTGGTGTTAAGATTATCTATTATAATAAGGAGTCGCGGTAGCCTTGATCAGCATGTTTTGAAGGAGTGGTGTTAGGAGAAGACTACTGAGGACAAAAACTAAACGGAAGGCGATGCATGAAACACTTCAGCCAGCACTTTAATTATGACCTTTCAAAGAAAGAACATGGTGATAGCTTTAGAAAGGTTATGAATTTCAGGAAGGACTTTTTTTTTAAAGATGAGAAAAAATTAAGTGCTGGGCTGGAGGAATGGCTCAGCGGTTAAAGCGCTTGAGCAAGCGCTAAGCCAAGTGCTAAGTACCAGAGTTCGATTCCCCAGCACCACATAAACTGGGCCTGGTGGCGCAAGCCTGTAATCCCAGCACTCGGGAGGCTGAGACAGGAGGATCACCGTGAGTCCAAGGCCAGCCTGGGCTCTGAAGTGAATTCAGGACCAGCCTGGACCACAGAGCGAGACCCTGTATCAAAAATATATATATATAATATATATATATTATATATATATATTTAAGCGCTTAGCTATTAGTGGGAAAAGGTCAGTAGAAAATGAGGGTATAAAAAAAGAGGAGAAAGAGAATAAATCGCGAAGTGAATTCTAACACAGGAAGGATGTACTCCAGAGCCTAGGCAGAGATCAGCCTTCAGACAGGCAGGACCCTTCTTCTGGGGGAGAAAAGGGGAGAAAATAAGAACTTGTGCAGAATTAGCAACTATCCAGCTCACATATGCAATGTTGTTAATCTAGTGGAGTACCTACACTATAACTTCCAATTTCCTCAGATAAAAAGAAGATGAGAACATTTGTTGATAGGGAGAGAAGAGGTGAGTTTAGTATCTTGAGCTAAATAAAGTTTGAAATAGGCTCAGTAGCAACCATGGAAAGTAACTCACTAGGAAACAGTAAGATAATGCCTACATATTTTATAGAATTCTTAACACAGTTGTAAATAGCTTTTCTACACATGGTCATAGTGGAGTATCTGACATGGAACAATGCTCCCTTTTTCACCACCTCAAATATTACAAATATAATTATTAATTGTTTAATAATTTCAGAAGTTTCACAAGTCAGAAAAAAGTACAGAGCTGTAATAAAGATATGAGAGAAAATAAGTGAGATGATTCCACAGAAGGCATTTTCTAGACTGAGGAACTTCTACTATAGAGGACCAACTAAAACAGCAAGGCAGGTCAGGCTGGGGATACAGCTCTGTGATTAAAACACTTGTCCACTATGTGCAAGGCTTTGCATTCAATTCTCCAGCACAACATAAAAATTAGTTGGGCATGGTGGCACACACCTGTAATCCCAGCACGCAAGAAGCCAAGATAGGAGGACTGCCATGATTTTGAGGCCAACCTTGCGTACATAGTAAGTTCGGGATTAGCCTGGACTACGGAGCATGATCCTGTATTAATAACTTAAAAATAAACAAAACAAAACAAGCAAAGGGAAACCAAGGCAAGACTGCTGGGCTAAATATAGAAACAGGCGTTTAGGGAGCCAAGCATGTATATAAACAGAAGACATTAAAAATCGATACAAACACCAATCCCAAGAACATTTGGAATATACTATTGAATACCAAAACTGTACATGTATAGAAAAATTCTATGAGCATGGGCAAAGAACTACCAGGCATTTACAAGTAGTACAAATAGTAGCACATTTTAAAATTTCAACAGGGCAGAGTTGAAAGATGCAAGTGAGTATCTGAAAAACGCAGTACAGTCATGGACTGTAAAATGACATTTTGGTCAATAATGGGACACATATACAATGGTGGTTCCATGCGATTAGACTGCATTGTTATACTGTAGCCATCTGAGCTTGTTTAAGTATATTCTATAATATTTACACAACAGCACAATCACCCAAAGATGCATTAATCAGAATCTATCCCCATTGTTAACCAGCTCACAACTATACCAGCCACAAGAGTAGTAATATTTTAGTGAAAAAGCTTAACTAGTTCTAGTTTTGATGTTGTCATAATCTACCCCAACAAAGTTTGAATACTAGGCCCAAGAGAATGGACTACTCTACAAGTAACTTAGCTATCTTCCAAAACAAACACAAATACACTTTGAGACCCAACTCCAAATGCTTAAAAATCAAAACAAAACTAAAAATCATAAAAATCAGTGTTCAATATAAAAATTAAAAAATTACTAGACATGCAAAGGAACAAAAAATTGTTAGCGTGACTGCACCAAATATTAGCAAAAAAAAAAAAAAAGACCAGATATGACTGAGGTAATATAATTAGCAAATATAAACATTAATGCAGGTATTATAATATGCCTAAAGATTTAAAGGGAGGGGCTGGAGGAATGGTTCAGTGGTTAAAGAGAGCACTAAGTCAAGTGCTAAGCACTTGAGTTCAATTATCCAGCACCACATAAGCCGGGTGTGGTAGAGCATGCCCGTAATCCCAGCACTCGGGAGACTGAGACAGGAGGATTGCCGTGGGTCCAAGGCCAGCCTGGGCTCGACAGTGAGTTCAGGACCAGCCTGGACTACCGAGCAAGACCCTGTCTCAAGAAAACAAATAAAACAAAACAAAATAAACAAAAAAACTCCATAAGAACAATTTCAGTACTTAAAAAGAGATCTGAACCAGAAAAATTTAATAGTAGACTAAACACTTCTGTGCAAAAGATTACAGAATTTGTAAACATAGAAATATAAACTATCAGTGAATACAGGAAAATAATTTGATAAAAGTCAGTATGTTCTTATGTGTGTGTGTGTTTCCAGACAGCAAAATCAGGGACTAAGACACCCCCAACCCCTTCAACATGTAATTATGATAAAAATAACCAAAAGACAAAAAAAAAATCTTAAGTAAAAAGGAATAGAAGGGTACAAGCTCAAGCTGAATGCATGAAAATGCTAAGGTTAACACTGTATTATTATATACCGTGACTGAATGGTTGCTTATTTCCCTATGGTTGAAAACAAGAAAAGAAATATCCACTTTCACCATTTCTAATAACTCAGTTCTGGAGGTATTAGCAGAGTTAATAAGGTTAAAAAAAAAAGAGAAACAGACACACAAGTCAAAAAGGAATTAAAAATCTGTGTATATATAATGACTAAAATCCTAAGGACACTATGTACAAGTTACTATATGTAATATATCAGTGAGCTTCATTAAGTTTGCAGCCTGTAAGGTCAATATAAATATTTAAAATAAAAACAACGGGTAACAAAAAAATACTAAATGCCTTTGACAGTAACATCTAAAACTATTAAAATACTTAGGAACAGTTTTATGAAAAGAATATATATATATATATATATATATATATATATATATATATATATATATATATACATACATACATGTAAAACATCTACACAGAAAATACAAAACTCCGTGGCTGGGACTACAGCACAGTGATTAAAGTGATTGCCTAGAAAGCACATAGGCTCTGGGTTCAATTTTCTAGTACTGTATAAGCCAGGCAAGATGGCACATTCCTGTAATCCCAGTGCTTGCAAGGTGAAGGCAGGAGGACAGGGTGAGTTTGAGGCCAGGCTGGCCTACATAATGGTTTCAAGACCAGCATGGACTACAGAGTGAAACCCTGCCTTAAACAAAACAAAACAAAACAAAACAAAACAAAACAAAACAAAATTCCACTAGGAAATTACAGAAGAAGAACCAACCAACATGGAGATATTCCAAGCTCATACACCAAGAGTATAATTAACAATTTAATGTTGACTGTCTCCAAATTGACCGATAAATTCACTGTAATCCCAATCAAAATCACAGTGAAATTAAAAAAAAAAGAAACTGACAAGGTAATTCTAAAATCTGTATGGAAATGGCAATACCAAAACAATCTGAGCCATTTACATCATTGGCTACAGACTTCCTATAATGTTACAGTACACAAGACAAACTGATGTCATAAGCACATATATAAGTCTAGAAGACCCACACAGGAAATAACTGGGGCTTTGGTAGACTTTTCTATACATGATGTAGAAAACAAACAGCTATTTGTTTATATGGTGAAAATCACTTTAATCCAAAAGTGAAATCAAAACGGTTGATATAACTAAAAGTAAAGGCTAAAATTATATAAACTCTAGAAGAAAACATGATAAAATCAAGATGGGAAAGTTGAAATACCTGGAAAGGTGAATTGAAGAGGCCAGCAAACCTTTATCTCAAAAAAACTTTAAAATGACATGAACAGTTAAAAAGAACAATTTCGGAAATGTGGAAACTGACTACAGGCAAACAACATACGGAGAAAGTGTTAACAATCAAAGACTACTGAACTTCTGGCAATAACTATGAAAGTCTATTATTCTTGATCGTGGCAGCAGTGCTGCCGAATTAGGCTACGTTTAAACACACAAAGGAAAACATCGTGATAACAATAAAACAGAATTTGAATAAAGAGAAAACAAAAACACAAAGAAATATAATTCGAGAAAAGTCTCAGAGACTAGAATAACTTAAGTCATATATATTGATTACGGATTTCAGAAGGAGAGGAAGAATCCAAGCAACAGAGAAAATATTTGAAGAGATAATGGCTGAAAACTCCCCAAATGAGAGTTCAACAAGCTACAAGTAAGATAAATATAAAGAGATGCATGCACGCACACATCAGTGAAACTGCTGAAAGACAGTGGGCAAGTGAACAAGTGCCTGACATATGAATACTGAATAAACAGAAAACTCATCCTGTACAGGAAAACAACGGCACGACAAACTGTGATGAAGTCTGGGATGCAATGGAATAAGTTATCCAAAGCGATGAAATACTAACAAAACCGTTAAACAGGGACTTTCGGGCAAGATAGCAGCTGTGTAACAGAGCTATGCAACGTCTCTCATGGATTCATTAAAGTTAAGATTATAATTAAGAACTGCCTTTTCAACTTAGCTCGGAGAGGAAGGGGCACTCCAACCATTCAAAGGAGGCCACAGGAAGGTCAGAAAACCTGAAGACGCATCAGAAGTGGAGGAATAACAGCAGCCCAGGAAGCAGCCTTGAGCTCCCAGCATCTGCAGACAAAGCAAAGCCCAGAGCCTGGAACCTCTGACCATGGTAAGCACAGATTTGAAAGACTTGAGAACTGACAGCAGCTGGTAGCTCCAGCCTCCAAAAATGAGCCTGCAGGTAGTGCATATTGCAAATGCAATGTAAACTTCCCTTAGAAAAGACCTCTTAGGGGCTACATTAGAAACAGAGGTTGGCAGCCATAATAGGTAGTGACATAGGCAGGAGCCACTTAAAAAAAAAAAAAAAGGTCAAGACTGAACTGAAAAAGACCCCAAGTATAAGGGTCATATCAGGGTTTTGGGGGTTACTCTTAAACAGTGCCCAGCAAGAAACTGGCACAAAAGACAGTTGTGGAGAGGAGGGAAAGGCTGCCCACTTCTTGAATGGCTAGGGTGGCAGTGGTAACCGCAGTCTTGGGGGAGGGAAGTCAGGACAAGGCAGGAGAGCTCTACTGTGAAGGCAGTTTGTGATCAGGACACCTCAAGGCCACAGGACTGTTAGGTACTCCCTCACTGCTTACTCCGAGCACAGAACTCGAGGAATTTCAGCTCCTCTCACACACCCTCACACTGGTTCAAAGAAACCTCTCAGCTAGGCCTTTAAAGGGAAGTCCCTAAACAACAGAAACATGGAAGAAGACAAGGTAGCAGAACAGACAGAGAAATGCCGGAGACCCCAGGAATTAAGGCTATGGCCCAGAAATAGCAGAACTCATAGAGAAGGAAGTCAAAAAGCAAATAAATAAGCCGAACAGCCAGTTCACACAAAATATTCTCAAAGAAAGGCAAGCAATGAGCAGCAGGCTTAAAGAACTTAATAAGCAAATAGCAGTCCTCATGGATACAAAGCTCACTGAGCATATAAAAGCCCTAAGTAAAAAGGTGGCTGAATAAGGAAATGTAAGATATGAAGAAAAAGTTTGACAGACAAGTAGAAATCTTGAAAAGAAATCTAGCTGAAGTTCAGGATATTAAAAATTCATTAAAAACCAGGGAAGTCAACTCCAACATTGTGAGGACAGAATTTTCGATCTTCAAGACAAGGCCAAGGAAACAAAATGCTATAATTAGGCATGACTCCAAAATTAGAAACGAGCAAACATAGATGAATACAACAGATGATGGGTATCTCAGAATTTATTCACTGATTTCATGCAAGAAAATTTCACTAATCTAGAAAAAGAAATTAATTTTCAGGTACAAGAATCAACCAGCAACGAGACTTGCCACAACATATAATCAAAACCTCAGAAATACAACATAAAGAGAGAATATTAAAAGCAGCAAGAGAAAAACAGATATTATTCTACCAAGGCAAAACCATTTGAATTACTGCGGATTTCTTGATATAAACTTTAAAGTCCAGGAGAGACCGGAGCAAAATCTTTCAACCTTTAAGGATGTTCTGTCCAGCAAAATCATCCCTAAAAATCGAAGGGGAAGTTAAGACATTTGTGACCACTGGCCCAGCATTGCAGAAAATACTTGAAGGAATCTTTGAGAGCAGCACCAAAGAACATGGAGAAAAGGAAACATCTAAAGATAAAGTGTAACAGAAAAATAGACATCAATCATTAGGCTGGTAATTGTTATTTTTATTAGTATTAGTTTGTAAAACATAATAATTATATTCAACATGGGGAACTGGTATAAAATCTTAATCTGTGAAACTTCTGATGTGCATGATGTGTATATATATTTAGCTGGGGGTGAAGTGACAGAAGGTAGTGGTTTTGATTTGGGATATTAAGTTTTTTTTTTTTTTTTAGACAGGGTCTCACACTGTAGCCCAGGCTGGTCCTGAACTCACTATGCAGACAAGGCTCACAGCAATCCTCCTGCCTCAGCCTCCCAAATTCTAGGATTACAGGCATGCTCCACCATGCCCGGCTTATTTGAAGCTGGGGAACTGAACTCGGGTACTTTTAACCACTGAGCCGTTCCTCCAGCCCTGCTATTCTCTCTTGCCCATCCCTAAGTTGTAGCACACTGAAATCCTTACATTTTTAAAAAAACACTAAACTCATTGCTTCTTCTGAGTATACTGTTCCCTCTGTCTAGTATGTGTCACTGGCAGATCATCACACAAGGCTGGCTTCTTATTCATGTCTCTACCCATAACCCTATTGCTGAAAGCAGCTTTTCTTGACTATTCACTGTAAGTTTGAGCTTGACACCATCAATTGCCTCCTTCCCTTTCAACATTTTGTAAAAGTTATTTATTACTATCTGAAGTTATACAGTTATTTGTTCACTTGTTAAATGTTCACCTCCCCCCATAAAATACAAGAATCATAAATGTGTTATTATCACTTGAAATACGGGGCATAAGACAATATTAAAAATGTATAGATAATATTTTGTGTATACGTATGTGCACATACACATAAACATATTTTAAACTTTACACAAAAATCTTGAAGTTTTAAAAAAATCTGTTTTCTTTTAGTATTTTATAAATTTACGCTAGTCTTCCTGTACCTCTATTTCCTCAATGTAAGAAAAAAAATTATTTAAAGTTTATATCCCTTACTTGTAGAATGGCAGACAGAAGATATTCCATAATTATTTTTTTAATTGAATGCAAGGTGTTAAGTTACTTTACTTGTAAAAGTGAAATAACAACATTACCTACTTCAGACTGTTATTATGGAGCTGAATTTGTTTTTAAGAAGGTGGAGGAGGGAAAGAAAAGAAGTGAAAAAAAGAGGAGGAAACGCATCCCTACACAACCTCTTTTCCACTATTAGGTTAGAAAAGCACTGGAATGCTAGCTGAATGAATTGTCCCACACACTACACCTATTTATATACCTTCCTAGAGGTTAACGAGTTAGTCTCACAGATTAGTTCAGTACCAGACACTTTTTAAAAAGACCAAACAAATCAAATCATCTTATAGCAAGACCCAAAGTTGGATAAGAAAAAGTTCTGAAATCACAAGTGAAAAAAGATAACTATATTTTGGTAGCCTAACAGTGCAGTCCCTTGCTGTGTGTTCTAGAGCCTATGTTGCGCCTGTCAGCAGAGATTTCACAAGGACTCAGTAGGACTCCCGTTTTATGATTCATTCCCACATGTTTCAGGGACGAGGTAAGAAACTGCAAAAGCAGTCTAAATTTAAACACGAAGATGACGGAAATCTCAAAAGTTGCAAGTCAAATATGAGAAGTATAATACCATAGTAACAAAAAATAACTTATGAGGTCTATTAAGAGCTTTTTAAAGTAAGATTTTAGAGTTCTATAAATACAACCTAAATTTAAACTATCAGTGTGGCTTACTTCCTGAAGTCCACCAACTGAAATACAAAAATATAAGCTAGTATAACAACAGTAAGCTGGTGAAACCTCTTAAGTTTTCTTTAAAGAAATTCTTACATTGTTAGGAAATTTTACCACTTTAATTCATTAAATATTTTTAGTTTAAGCACTCTTTCAGTAAAATCCAGTAGAACTGTAAAACATGCTGTTTCCTCAATTCTGATTTCTATACTGATGAAATACAAAAAAAGTCTAGATAGCTTGTCATCAACTTATCTACGAGATTGTAAATAAATGTCAATATTATTCACTAACATAGGGTTGTATTTAGAGATAATATTTGTTTCAGAATGGGATATTTCATATAAGTGATAAAAGCCTTATTACAAAAGAACTTTTAAGTTAGGTATTTCACTTACCAAAATGCAGTCCACTTTAGATTGTACAGTTTTGCTAAAAGAAAAAGAAAGCCAGGTTAGTAAGAATAAAATTAGTTAATTTTTGAAATATTCTCAAAATATAATCAGTTCTCCTTATTATGAAAAAAGTAAAGCTCCTTACAATGATTAGGCCTTGTTTCTTAAAACTATGTCTCTTACAAAGTACAACAACAACCTATTTCTCATTCATTCTAATTTGGATTCTAATGCATAATCAAAACATTTTCTGAGCTTACTGTAAGCCAACATACTGCTGTTACACCACAGTAGATGTTTTAAATTGGTAATTAAGTTTTTAACAATATGTGAGTGCAGCTGTAATTCTAAGAAACAGGACAGAGTTCAAAATAAGTCACAATTTTTATTGTCTGCTTCCACTCTGGACAATGATTTGCTTAGCATTTAGAAGCTCATAATGCTAATATATCTTGATATTATCATTGATATGTATAGCTTGCTATAAAATAAATTATTTTCCTCTTCTCCCTTTTCACTTCTGTCTGTCACTTCTCACACCTAAATAGGACTCTCTTGACTTAATATAAATGAACTATTATGGTAATAAATTGGGAGAGCTGACCAATATACTCAGAAATAAGTAATATAAATAGTAAACAACTACTAACGTATAACACAAATGGAAACTAGTATAAAATAAGTTAGTTATCATTTAGATTTTGTGAAAACACCTTCAAATTCAAACGCAAGTAAATCATGTAATGTACTCAGAGACAGTCTGCATACAATCTTTAAAGATGTTACAAACCAAATTATCTTCCAGAAAAGGTCTAAAGCCTAATAAATGTAAGCAAAAATCAGTTATTTTCCTTTTTATATAGCTATAGTTAAGGTGTAAAGTAATAAGTCTTACTTGATTTAATTCAACCAACACTGAAATTTCATACCCACACCCAGACTTCAATTTCTTCTTTTTTAAAGGAACATGGTAATTAAGTTTAATTGAAAAGTTCAAAATGACTAAAGGAAACAAGAAAAGAAAAGGGCACCTCAAAGACAGAGGGACTGAAATTCCCTTCTCATAACCCTTTACTTAGCACTTTTACAGGTCTAACATTTTCCTTTATGATCACTTGTATAGCTTATCATTCACTAGTAGCTAATGCGTACTATTTTTCTCTCTTATCAGTAACTTCCATAGACCACAGAGAATTGCTGCTAAAAAAGAATATATCCAGAATCTAACAATCTCTCTTCACCCTAGTTTAAGGCAAACTTTTCATGGTCTACAATCACGTGTCGTCATACCCTGTGAGCAAGGCGTCCCGAGTGATTCTTTGCTGAAGCCACATTAGTCTTTTGCTTCAAAAAAAAATTTTTTTTTCAATCACGGCCCAAACAGCCCTGTATTACCCAGCCTTCTGTTGTCTTTTGATTTCTTCTCCTAATACTCTAATCCTCATTTATTCAGATCCAGCCACACAAGGATTCAGATCTATGCTAGCTACATGTAAAGACAGGAGCAAAGCCTTCCACTGTCTTTTTCTGTAAAGCCTTTGACACTCTTCACCCATAGAACTTATTCCTTTGCTTTCTTCAAGACTTTGCTTAATGTCTTTTACAAAGTTTATCCACAGCTTTACTATATAAAGTACTTCCAGTCACTCCATTGTTCTTAACCAGCTCTATGTTCCATCACTACACATACCCTCCCAGTCACATTACATTTTTATTATTTTATTTGCTTATTGTCTATCTTTCTTCATTAGAACATAAACAGCAGCTTTGTTTTGCTCACTGCTGTGTTTATCATCTGGCATATGTTAGCTGTTCAATAAAGTCTGTTGAAAGAATGACAAAAACACTTTCAGTTCCCTACGTGAAATACAATGCAAAGATGGGGACCAATGCATAATCAAATCATTTTCTGGGCTGTCAAGCCAACTTACTGTTGTTACACTACAGTAAATGTCTTGAATTGGTAATTTTTTAACAATATGTGAGTGAATAAGTATCACTAAGAAACAGGACAGAGTTTAAAATCAAAATTTTCATTGTCTGCTTCCACTCTGGACAATGGTTTACTTAGTATTTAAAAGCTCGTAATGATAATATAATCTACAGCTTGATATAAAATGAATCATTTTCATTAAACTTGATAAATCCTAAAAAGGACATGTAAAATACAGCCAGATAGATAAACTGTATGAAAAATGAGCTTTTTTCCCCCTGAGATAGACAGGAATCTTGGCAATCTAGCCCATTTTTGTCTCTTTAAATGTCTTGTCATTTTCTCTATAAATCCTCCCAATTTCATTACAGTCCATTGCAGATGTTATTTTATTTTTCTTTTCTTGTACTTTAGCTTTCTGCTGATATCTATACAGCAAAGGTTGATGCCGCTCACCATCAACCTTTCAGTATGATTATCAGTTTTACCACTTATCTACAAGATAATATTTTTCTTCCTTTCCAATCTGTTTCTTATCTCCTCCTCTTACTTTATTATTTCAGCTATAATCTACAATATAAATGGCGAAGAGTAGCAATGATAGTAGACATCCTTGTTTCAAGTTCATGTTACAGGATTTCCTTTAAACTTTTTACAATAAAAAATAACGCTGATGACTTTCTTTTCATGTAAGTGTATGTTGTCATTTTAAGGCATTTCTTCTTTTGTTCTAGTTTGTCATGACATGACATGACATGATATGATATGGCTTTTGTTTGCTTTTTGTCTTTCTAGAACACCTTCCAAAAGTGATTCTTCCTGGCTTGCTTTTCAACTTTGTATACTGGTAGCTCAAGTGCTATTTCTTCGACTTTCCCTTATTGAATCTGAGAAAACACTTCTCATTTTGTCTCTTAGGTGAATTTATTTTATCTTTATTGCCATGTTTCCACTAGCATTTGTAAGACTCTCCTACTAGAGTGTAAGATTTATGTTACAGGGCAAAAAGTTGGTATGATTTGTTTACAATTATATTTCTAGCATTCAGTCTGCCTCTGCTTTTTAAAAAATTAGCTTTGAATTTCATTGATTTTGGTTCTTTTCTGTCTCATTAGTCCAAACCTTTTTTTTTTTTTTTTTTTTTTTTTTTTTTTTTTTTTTTTTTTTTTTTTTTTTTTTTTTTTTTTTTTTTTTTGAGACAGGGTTTCACTCTGTAACCTAGCCTCATCTTGAACTCACTATGAAGTCCAAGCTAGCCACAGACTCATGGTAATACTCCCGCTTCAGCTTCCTGAGTGCTGGGATTACAGGCATATGCTACCATGCCTGGCTTATGTGGTGCTGGGGAATGGAATTTAGTGCCTTGTGCTTGCTAGGAAGGTGCTTTAACCACTGTGCCTTTTCTCCAGTCCCTCCCATTAGTTCTGCTATGCTATTAGTTACGTACCACATACTGGGCATGGTGGTCCACGCCTGTAATCCCAGCACTTGGGAGGCTGAGGCAGGAGGACTGCCTTGATTTCCGAGGTCAGCCTCCATAATGAGTTCATTCAGGATCAGTGTGGACAGAGTGAGAACCTGGCTCAAAAAAAATTTTTTTTTGATAACCCTTGTTTAGGAACACTCCAAGGTTCCAGCAGAAAGGAACCGTTGTAAAAGAGAAAGCTCCTAAGATGTGATACTTGTTGCTGCATGTCCGAGAGAAAGCTGCAGTTTGAATCCACGCAGATAAATGTCTACTAGGAAGAAATATCCAAAACTCATCAGAGAAAAAGTAACACTCCAAACTCTGTGACATAGTATCTATTCTGTAAGTACAATTCATCAATAATGCCTATATATGAGCAAAATTTACTGTAGCAAAGGGGCAAGGAAAAAGAAGAGCCCATGGAAATGAAACCTTGAACTACCTGAGACGACAGAAGTAGCTGATGGGGTCTCTAAAGCAAGAGTTACAGAAGTGTTCAAATATCCAGAGAAAAATAAGGTCATAATAAACGTGCCCATGAGGGAATCTCAGAGGAAAAAAAAAAGTTGTGAAAAAGAACCAACAACTATAGAATTCCGGAGAACAGTATCTAAAATGAAAAATTCAATGCATCAATTAACAAGGATGCAATGCATCAAGAAAAAAGTCACTTAGCTGAAAATCACTAGATCTTATTGGATGAGAAGAAAGAAAACTTTTTAAAATATGAAACAGAACCATAGAAATGCAAAGAATAATATCAAGTGATCTAGGTGTGACAGGAGAGGAGAAAGAATATTCATGAATGGCCAACTTTTCCCAAAATGAGAAAGCCAGAGAAGAGTAATGGTCCCTGTAGTAAAAGAATGGTGCTAATGATAACTGACAGGCACCTGACTTACAGGAGATGCTATGACAATTCAAAGGAAAAAGACCAAGAAGCTGATAGGATAAACTGGGTGAATCTGTTAGCAAATGGACATTCTTCTTACTACAGAAAAATCTGATCGTAAAGTTAACAATAAAAGCTTAAGCCATAGTGCAGTTTGAAGAAAAAGTAAAATGACTTGAAAACCAAAAATCATTTTTTAGGATACAGAAACAATAACCATTTTTACAAATAAATAAAGTGACATGAAATGAAAATCAGCTTCTACTCTGTTCTTTTTTTTCATTTGAATATGCAAAAACTATATAATGTGTTAATAACAAACAACTTGGGAACTTGTGCCCCCATATAACCTTTCTGACAACTTTTTCTTCTTCTTCCCTATCTTCATTATCAGTATTTTTCCCTTTCCTCACATTTCATCACCCTTCTTCCATTTGTTGAAAGACATCAACTAAGAAAAGAAATAAACAACTGACTTGAAAGGCATGTGTAAAATGTAGCTGACAAAATACAAAAGATTACATATATATACACACACATGTACATGTACTGATGTCTCAAGTTGAATGTAATTATTATGCATCACACATACTGATTAATTAAAAGAATAACTTAAGGGGGAAAAAAGGGCCACACACCTTAAACATACTTATGCTTAGAATAAATGAGGAACTCTCCTAACCGATGACAGTAATGTAATTAATAAATAGTAAGTAAACAACTGCAGTAGATAGTTTACAAGGAAAGATTTTACAAATGTCCAACAAACCTATGAAAAGGTGTTAATCATTAGTTACCAAGAAAACACAAATCAAAACCACAATGATAAAACTGCTAAAATTCCATAGTTGGCTAAAATTAAAAACACTGAAAATAAGCCAAGTAAGTAGTGCAGAACTGTAATCTTAGCACTGTGGAAGGCTGATACAGGAGAATCACAAGTCTGAGCCTAGCTCAGGAAACTTAGCAACTTAGTGAGAATGTCTCAAATAAAAATAAAAAGGGGCCAGGGAAGAAGCTCAGAGTGAAGGTCTTATGCTGAATCCCTCTTACTGCAATGCAACCAACATGTAAAATAACAACAAGCCAATGAAACAGTGAATGTTGGCAAGTAAATGAAGCAATCATAATTCATACATTTGTAGTAGAAATGTGAAAGGCAAAATCTCTTAAAATGTTTCCAAGGTAAACATACACATACCATACACATTTATCCAAGAGAAATGAATATGCACGTACAAAAAAACAGTGTAAGATTAAAAATGTTCATTGCACCTACTCTCAAGAGCCCCAACCTGGAAACAATTCAAATGGCATAAATATTAGAATAGCTATTTTGCAGCATATTCATACAACAAAATCTTAGTTAGCAACTAAAAGAAATTTTTTATACAGAAAAATACAGATGAATACAATGAATATGATACTGACTTAGATAAGCCTCCAGAAAAAAATGATTCTGTATGATTCTATTTATGTTTAGTTCTAGGATAGACAAAATTTATCTACAGCAAAGAAAACTTACAAAAAGTAGCTGTCTTGGGATAGGGCTGGGAAAGTGGCTAGCTAGAAAAGACCATACAGAGTCACTGCAATGCATTGGTGTTTTCTTGCTTCAGGAAAGAACTCCACCTGAAACCATTAGCGTCTGCCCTGGATGGGTATGGCGACTGCCTAGGCTACAAGTGAAGAGTTCACTTCACAAGGTTATAACTCTTTCCAAATCAGGCCATAGCCAGAAACTCATCCACACAGGTATGAAGGCCCAGATCCTTGCTACAACCTGGGCAACTCTGACGGGTTATTCTAGCTTCAAAATTCTTACTTGCTCGCTCTCTCTCTCTCTCTCTAATAAACTGCTTCTTTCCAGCCCCTTTCATCCTATAGATGTGAATGTCAAGGGCATTTTTTTTTTTTTTTTTGGAGACACGGTCACACTTTGTAGCCAAGCCTTGTTCTGAACTATGTAGTCCACGCTAGCCTCGGATTCATGGCAGTCCTACCTCAGCCTCTCCCGTGCTGGGAATTACAGGTGTGCCACCACACCTGGCCTTATGTGGCGCTGGGGAATCAAACTTAGGACATTGAGCTTGCTAGGCAAGCACTCCACCTACTATATCATTCCTCTAGCCCTCAAGGGTATTTTTTAATAACGTGGCTCTTAAAAATACATTGCCTGGACTAGGAGTATCAGCGTACCTGGTAAACAGAAAGAAAACCACCTTCAAAGCTTTACAAAGATACTACATTCAACAATTAAAAATTGAATACTACATACATTTTTTGGAGGACAGAGAAATAAAAAGAGAAGCCTTAGAAAAATTGAAATCATTGTGCTGCATATTTTCTACTTGACTTCCAAATCCACTCCACTATGTGCAGTAACCCTGAGGGCTGGCTGTGTGCATCCCATGAGCAGGGTTCTCTGTCTCTCTGTCTCCATAAGCCAGTATTTGATACTGGAATCAGATATGGAGCGAGACAAGAGAAAGGCCGTGCTGATTTCACCTGACTTTCTCTGACAGGCAATGAGTCGATGGTTGGGGAACTCATTTTTCTTAGCAAATCCTGTATGGTTTTTGATTCATATCATTAGCATCTCAACCTTCAATTAAAGATGAATGTTAAATATACAAAACTTTAATTAAAAGACCTTAAAGTTTAACAAGAAATGGAACTACCTTGGATGAATGAGTCACAGCAAAGTACTTGGAACGAACTATCATTTTACCATTATTTTGATTAGTTAAGATTAAAATTTTTTTTCAGCTGGAAAAAATTGCACATTAATTCGTTAGCCCCCAATAAAGAAACACTGCTGTACACTGCACTTTTAAAAAGGGTAGATACTTGCCTTTTAAAATATTTTATAACTTAAATGTTCCTCATTTTTAAATGAGATTTTTATGTATAACTTGTTAAAATGATAATATACATTTATTATTAGTATTTTTCTTGTTTTTTCCACAGATTTCTAAGTTGTTGATTTTTTGATATGCATTAAGCTTTGGGTTCTAATAATTTTAAAAAATTACTATTTCTGTGCTGGGGGTGTGGCTCAGGGTAGAATGCTTACAAGCTCATTCAATCCCCAGGATCCCTCAAAACCCAAACAAATCACCATCAACAAACCACCACTTACATTCTATGGTATCACGAACATTCAGGTTTTTGGAACATACCAACCACTCATCTTTCAGTTCAAGATTTGCATATCAGGTCAGACCAGCAGAACGTTATAAAGTCATAATGGTAGACTCATGAAAAAACACTAGCAAACAGAACATACAAAACTTCAAGCAAGACAGATACAGTTTGAGAAAGCACATTTTGTTCTCTCTAAACCAAGTAACAGAGTGAAACTGGGTGAAGCACAAAATTTTAGGAAGCACGTGTTTAAAAATTGAAGCAAACAAAAACTTTAATCAAGGCTATTTTATCTCACATAAATACTTCATAACAAGTTCTTTTCTTTCAGAGTTAAACATGATAAAATAGACTGGTACTCAGTGCCAAAAATACACATATACATACTTATAATGCACTAAGTAACAGTAATGTGGCTTGGATTTGAATATCCCCCCAAAAGTCTCATGCATTTGAATGTTATGGGTTATATCTATGGAACCATGTGCTGTTAGGAGACGGGGGCCTGGTATGGAGGGACAGACTGTAGGTATGTGGTGAAAGACAGGAGTGTGGATAAGGCTATAGATTACAGGCATGTGGTGGGGGCTTAAACCTGGAAGGGGTAGAACACTGAAGGGACAGATCAATGGGACAAGATCTAAAAGGAAATATGCTACTTCTTCCCTTCCTTCTGGGATTAGACTTGGCATCCTAGTTTCAACGCCCTGAGGAGCTGCCTCCTGCTCCACCACGTGCTTTCACTGCTGCTAGCCTTCCATGGATTGACTGTGATCCTCTGAAACTGTCAGCTAAAATAAACTTTCCTCCCCTAAATTGTGGATGTCGAGTACTATGTCACAGCACTGAAAAAGTAACTAAGACAAACAGCATGTCTGGAAAAACATTTAGGTAACTTAATTTTAATTTTACTTTCTAGTAAGTTATTTTTGTTTTTCTACTGTACTTCTAAATACAGGTATCTTTATTACCACATATGACTTTTTAAAATGTTCAATTTTGCCATTGTAATATGGACAAATAACTAATATGCCCTCAAAGGCACCTAAAATATGTATTTTGATGATGTAGGGTGTTGAAATTTTGCTGTTCTCTTAACACAAACAGATCTTCAGGGTGATAACATAAGCTGGAAGAGTGCAGTAAAGTATGTAATAGGAAAACATGTACTCATACATACATAATACACTTTCTAACTTGAAATCTTTAAATAAATTGATCTAGTAAGAATCAGCATGATATGTGAAGCAGGAAAAAAAATTACACCCTTTGCAAGAAAGAATACTAATTCTGCAACTTCTGGTGCTATCTGCTCTTAAATAAACTAGTTTTCCCCTAAGGTAATCTACATCTTTTCCAGAATGTTTTATAAAAGACTAAATAAGATATTAAAAAAACAAAACTGAAATATGTATGAAATAGGTTTTTAATAAATGCTACACGAAGCTGGGTGTAGTGGCACATGCCTGGAATGCTCAGCACTTTAGGAGGCTGAAGCAATAAAGATCACAGGTTTGAACCAAGCCTGGGTGACTTAGCAAGATAGTCTCACAACTAAGCTAAACTGACTCAACCCAACCAAAGAATCAAAAAACCCCAAAGGGCTGGAGATACAACTCAGGGTGAAGGCTTTGGGTTCAAACCACAGTACCACCATCAAACAACAAAAATCTCACGCGCACACACACACACAATCTGAAACTAATCCTAGCCTAAGCATTTACAAATAATGACATAAAATGTTAAATGTTTTGTGCAAGGTCACTCATTTTCATTGGAGTCTGTTATTCAATAAAGAATCTATCATACTATTCTAACAATCATGCTCCTACTTAACTCAAGGATTCTGATTAAGAAAACTGTCTGCCCTACACGCACATTTTGAACTTCCTTCTCCAACTCTTTAATTTCAGAGTGGGCTCAATTGTTATTCTTGATCCTTGACATTTCAACAACCAATTTAATGAAAAATTTCATTTTCGTAGATCATATCTTCATTGACCACTTTGGAAGAATCTGTATCTCAAAGGGAGCAAAAATCAGAAGCACAGGTACTACCAAATCCCAGGAAAAATTAGTGCCAGAACACTGATGGGGGATATAATGAAAAGAATATTCTGTGCTGTCTAAAACTCTGAAATTCTAGTTTCTAGCAATCTTCTAAAGGAAACTCTTAAGAATTGAACAATCAGAAACTTTATTTATAGAAAAAAGGTAACAATCTGTCCATAAAGCTGTGATATTCACCACTGCTTGTATCTTTCATAGTAAACAGCTATGGGACACAGGATGAATTTAATCAAAACTCGACTGAAAATAATCTTAGCTTAGTTTGTGCTACTGGAGAGGAAATCCACAGGAACTTTATGAAGTCAAATAGCAGAAAGGGTAAAAAATGAACCTGATAAAGATACAACACATGAAATTAAGCATACTGAAACTTGCGTCCCAGTATTTTAAAAAGTTACCAGTTAAACAGAAGCTTAAACGGGATTTCTTTGCTATGTTTCAGGTAATATTCCTCACAGGTCTTTATAGTCACCAAGGGTGAGGGCAGGGGGAAATAAGGTAACCTCTAAATTGTTCATAATGCAATACCAAGGCCATAACACACATTCCAGCTTACTTAAAAAATTCATTTAAACAACTATCAAGATTTTCTTCTACCATTTAGAGTAAGACATCGACCCCTATCAACAGGCTGAATATGTACAGAATTCACATTTCACTTTTGGAGTCAGGAACTCCAAGCTGTCTTCCCACGTTAATTTCAACACAGACTATCGTACCTGGAGATGACAGCAAGCAAGTAATCAGTCTAGAAAAACCTTCCCTCTCTATAAACTTGCCTGCTGACTCACACCTTCTCTGTAGAACACTATTAAAGAATTTTGCATAATCCTTTTATATCAAAGCCTCATCGCAACTTTTCTTAACCAACCTAAAACATAATCACTGTCAACTTAGATTCTAAATGTTAAGATAAACATTTTATGAATTATTTTATAATTATATGTAATATTATATTTTATGAATTAAGGTTGGGAAATGATAAGAAACAGGGAAAAAAAGGTAAAAGAAGTGGAAAAAATAAGAACAAAAAAAAAACCCCAAAGGAAATGGAGAGAAAATTCAAGAAGCATCAAGAGACAGGAAAAAAAACCAGGAAATTCTAAGTTTTCCTACAAACACCTTGTACTGGTCTGAGTATTTGAAGAAATATTTCCTTTCACAATTTACTGGAAATTATCACTTATTTTGGACTAGATGAAAAGTAATCCACAGTTATAAATATATCCTTTAAATCAGATATAGGAATAGAGATAAAAATGGAGATTCTACAGATACTTCAGTGATTAACTGTAAAGATTCAAAGGACGTAGAGACAAAGGCATCCAACGGGAGTATATTAGTAATCCAGATGGGAGTCACTCAGAGAAGGACTAAATGCAAGGAATAACTTTAAGAAGGGTGATATCAGATGCTATTTACCCTAGGGAAGATTAGACGTGACAGACCGCTAGGAAATCCTTCTCATTGTTATCAGGAAACCCAAGACCACTCCCTCAATTTCAAGGGTGCAACCAGATCTCTGTTCTACTATGAAAAAACTCAGGGGGAAAAACTCAGCCTTCAAGAGAGGCAGAAGTAAAGGTGGAATAAAAAGGTTGTATGTGGAGAAAACTATACCTTAAGCATTGTACTAAAGCCTATTACTTAACAAAAGTGTGTCCTTAATCTGTATTATTCGCCAGTATTTAAATCTGTACCCCAAGTTTTCTTTACTCTCCTGCCAGAATGAAAACTATTTAGTGGTAGACTATATCCTTTTTATGTTCAGAGATTTCTTAGATTTGTGTTTGTTCGAACGTGTGACTTTGTTATTATTTTTGGTACTGGGGATTGAAACTACAAGCAATGTATCCCTGAGTTACATCCCCACCCTGCTGTGTGTTCTTCGAAGCAGTGTCCTGCTAAATCGTCAAGTCTAGCCTTGAACTTGGGATCTTCTTTCCTAAACCGCCTGAGTAGCTGAGATTAGGGTTGTCAAAACCCTTAGCCTCTCAAGTCTGTCTTGTGTATGAAAAACTCCTTGGCATTCTCTCTCTCTTCTTTCTTTTTTGCTTTTTGTAACTAAATATCTCCTGAGAACAAGAACTGGTGAATATAAACTTGATTACTTGGTAAGAAAAAAGCAATCAGAAACATTAAAGAATTGATATAGACACAAAAACTTTTAAGAGGGGTGCAGGAAATGGGAAAAATTGCAAAAAGGGTAAAACATTTTAGTCAGGAGTAAATTCCAGTGATCTGTTATACAGCAAGGAGACCACAGTTAGGAATGATGCACTGCACATTTCTAAACTGCTAGAAGAGAGAATTCTAAATGTTAGCCCCACAAAATTATAAGGTGATGGGTTATTAGCTACTTGTTCATCCCACAATACACACCTGTATGAAAGATACTGTAGCCCGTAAATGTGTTTAATTAAAATCAAGTGTATTTATCAGTTTTATCAATTAAAATGAAAAGAAACTAAAAAACCCTTAAATGCTCATTTACTCTTAAAACTTTTGGGAACGGCATTCAAGAAGGAAACCGTATCCTTCCAAATTTAGGACTTAAGGGTCACCGCTAAATGTTGTACTCATCAATATGCCAAATTTCTCTCACATTTTGTTTTCAAGACAGGGTATGCTAATTTGACCATAATTTCCCAAGATTAAAAAAAATGCAGTGACAATGTTACTAGAGTTGATTTTTTTCTTGTCCTCTACATTGCTAATAAGAAATCATAAAAAATTTAGCAGTTTATTAAATGCACAAGCATTTCTTGACAACAAAACACTACAAGAAAGCATAAAACACATGCCAGTAAAATTTCCCACAATGGGGTAATACATAAAAATGTACATTATAAATATATATACAAACACACACACAAAGATGAGTTTCAGAAAAATGCTTCAAACTTGAGGCTAAAAAAACCCTTGAGATTATACACACTTACTTGAATTCTAATAGTAGTGTATCACATAACATTTTCATCAATGATGAAATGAATATATGATGATCTTACACTGCTCAATAATGCCGTAGGTCGTTTAGTTTGTGTTAAGTACACTCTATATGTTCACACAATGATGAAATCACCAAGTAACACAAATTTTTAGAATGCATCCTTATAGTTAAGTGGCGCGTGACTTTAAAATGATTTCTTTTGGTGAAGCAATCTATATTAACTCTAAAAAAATTTAAAAGGTTGTTTTAAACAGATACATTAGGGCTGAAGGAATGGCTCAGTGATTACAGCACTTGCCTAGCAAGCACTAAGTCAAGTGGTTAGTGCCCAAGTTCGATTCCCCAGCAGCTCGTAAGCCGAGCGTGGTGGTGCATGCCTGTAATCCCAGCACTTGGGAGGCTGAGGCAGGAGTATTGCTGTGAGTTCAAGGACAGCCTGGGCTCCATCCTGACTTCAGGGCCAGCCTGAGCTACAGAGCGAGACCCTGTCTCAAAATAAATAATAAATAAATAAACCATAAACAAATATATTAATGTGTGATTTTATGCTGTTGAAAATGGCATGCCAAGAAAATTTAAACTTTTATAAAATACTAATGTTTAATTTGATTCATAACTTCAAGCATGCTTCCTTTTAATTTGGAGCACTACAAAAGAGGTGGTTAAGGGGAAGGTGACTATTAGGAAAACTCTAGAACCCTGGCTGAAGTCTGTTTGCTCGTCCATTCTAGTAGGTATTCACTCTTCAGTGGAGAAACATCTCAGCCGATATTTTAATAATATTTTATTTTAATAATATTTTAATAAAGGAAACTAAACAACTATACAAGGAATTATCTCATTACAACTACAGCGCATGGCAGTAAGAACTGGAACTGAGGGAAATGGAATGACCAAAGACTTAGAGGGCTCAGCAAAGTCCTTTCCTGAGGATCTGAGCTAAATAAACTCTGAAGGATGAAGCAGGAATTGACTGAGAAAGTAGCGCTGGCAGGATGGAGGAGGGAAAAGGACACCAGGTGAAGGAGGGAACAAGGCTGATTAGGAGTGGCCCATTAAAACTACTATCAAAACACAATGATTTCGGTAAGACTGAGACTTCAAGACAGTAACTTAGAAAATTCTACTACAAGAGGAGACCTGCAGAAACAGGCTGCCAATAATGATAAGCATTTACATCTTCTTAAAGAGCACCTCTATTAATATAGTTTAATTTCACCCTACTTATTTAAAATGAAAGAATTATATATGAAGCGTTTTGTTTTCTAATTATCACTTCTTGCTAATTTACCAAGGTCAAATTTATCCCAAATGCTGATGCTTCACTGTACTCCAGCAGAGAGATTATGAACATTTACTGTTTGATGGCCAATGTTTCAAAGAAGGCAATATAATCTGGAAAAATGTACTTAATATTCCAGTACATCCCTCTATAATCAAAAAGCACAATGCCATATAATTTTGGATAACAGAAAAAGGATCATTTCATAGCTGTGATACACCAGCATTACCACTTACTAATCCTCGGATAATTTTGCTCCATCTTTTGTGTGTATATTTAGCGCAAAGTTTCAGTAATCCCGTCCAGCCAGTCTCCCTGCTTCTGCTCTCACTCCAGTGTACTCTTCTCAACAGAGCAGCAAAGCAAGCCTTCCAAAGCACAGGTCAGGTTACATCACCCCCTTGCTGTGCGCGCCAAAGATGCCCATCTCAGTCAGAGTGAAAGCACACGTCTTAGTGCTTGCAGGACCTGTAAAGCCCTCTTTTGATTTGCTTCCTTTAACTCTGACCTCATCTGCTATAATCAGTGCAGACAGGAGACTCTAACCATTTGGCATCCTTGCATGAAGCCTTTGGACTTGTACCTGGTCCCAAATATTTGGGTTTTACATGCGTGTATTAAATCAACCACAGATCTAAAACAAAACAAAACAAAACAAAACAAAACAAAACAAAACAAAAGATTCTGTGCCAACTACATAAAGACATTTTTCTGTCGGGACTCCCTAAACAATAATTTACACAGCATTTACACTTGATGATTTTAAGGGAGGCTGTGCATTGGTTATATGCAAACACTATTCCATGTTGGCTAAGGGACTTGAGCATATGTGGGGGCGGGGGGGAGTTCCTGGAACACCCACAGATACTGAGGGATGACTGTACTGGTCCTACTGCCTGGAAAACTCTTCACACATGTCATGTTTCCTTCCATCATAACACAGTAATAAGAATTAGACATAACCATACAGTTTTGTATATACACGTGATAAAGTGCAAAATATATTTTAATGTTATCATGGTTAAAAAAGCCAAAATTTATCAAGTACTTACTATGTACCAGATTCTATAATGTTCTATGTGAATTATCTCATTAAAATTTCACTGTAATCCTACAAGATAAGCACAATTTCTACTTCTATTTTGTTGGAAAAAGAAACTTCCAAAGACTTCTTTGCTTGGGCAACAAATCCAGACAACTAACTCCAAAGTGCAACATAAAGCTTATTGCCTCTGTGATTTTTAAACTATTAAAGCATTTAATAAAAATCACTTTGTAAGTTTTTACGCTTTGCAAAATTTGTCTAGCCACTTTTAAGAGAAATAATTTAGGGAAGTATAATTGTCTTACCGGATCAAAATATGTTGCAGAAAAAAATGACAACAGACATGCAGTAGTTTATACCCAAAAAAGTATTTGATTAGTTATGGTGAAGTTCAAGACAATATTCTGACTTTTTGGCATCCCACTGTCCTAAGTCCCTACACCTCTCTACCATATGAAGAATAAAGACTGATCCACAGGGGACAGAGATAAGAGAAGAGAGCAGAGAAAACAGAGTAAGGCAAATGCAACATCATCTTTCAAATGTGCAGAAACCTATATTCTGTTGTTAAATTATATTCACATGTAAAATAAAAATAAAAGCACTATCTTGAATGCTTTCATTGCCCTGGATCCACTGGATGCACCATTAGATTTTTTAAAATCCTAAATGTATCAGTCAATATACTTTTCAACTACTTAAAAAAATCAAAATATTTCAAAGTCAGATCAACTTCATATTAACTTCATAAATATACTAAAAAGTACTTAACTGTCTACTTTAATAGGGTGAATTTAATGGCATATAAGTTACTCATAAAAATCAGAATCCACATTAAGTACTCAGTAACTCCTAAAATTCCAAAAGAGAAAATTAGTAAAACTGGGCAGAAAATATGGTCATTTTTCTCCAAACTATTTTTATTTTAATCACTTTATCATTTGCTGGCAACTTTCATAACACAAGTTTTGCAAATTCAGAGTTATAACACGTACGTGATGTTTTAAGTAGTGGCTACTAAAGTATCAGGATCTGTAAATGATGTACTTGCAGATGACACATGGTAGGGTTTTGTTTTTTGTTTATTATGATCATTTCTGCCTTTTAACTGGTGTGCTTAAAACATGCATAGTTAGATGGCTGCTGGTACAGCTGGGTTTATCTAAGTAAACGTTAAGTATCTGTCACTTCTTTACTTGTTTCTACTTTGCCTTCAAATTTCTGGCTTGTTTTGCTGTTTTGTTTGAAGCACTGGGGTCAAACCCATGACTTCTCACTGAGCTACATCCCTCCAGTCCCTTAGACTGAGATTTGCACTTTTCATGAGACACTTTTTCTCTTAGTATGTTTTTAGTCAGCTTTCCATCACTGTGACAAAATACATGAGACAATTAACTTTATAAGATCAAAGGTGCATTTCAGATCACACTTTCAGAGGTTTCAGTCCATAGTCTCTTGGCTCTGTTGCTTTGGGCCAGGGTGGCTCAGTACATCAGAAGAGGAATGCATAACGAAGACAGCGTTCTTACCTCCAGGCAGCCATGATGGGTCTGGATATCCCTTTCAGAGGCACATGCCCACAGCCTACTTTCTGCTAGGCAATTACCATTTCTCCTTGCACCACCACAGCTAGGGTTCAAGACTTCAACATATGGGTCTTTGGGGGAACATTTCAGATAGAAACTGTAATATGTATCAATTCCCTTTACATTATTTGTAATAGCTGCCCTAGATACAGTCTACATTCATGACTAATTCAATTTCCTGTATCTGTGGTTTCTGTCACGAATCCTAGAAAATTCTCAAGTCATTACTTCTTCAAATATTTCTTCTACTTCTGATATTCCCATGACACGTTACACCTTTTGTAACTGTCATTTCTTGACTATTCTGTTCCATGTTTTTTGACATGTTATTTTGTAACTTTCTGCTGACCTCTTCATACTTACAGATTCTTTATTTAAATCCAGTCTACAGATAAGTCCATTGAGTGCACTAATTTCTGGTACATTTTTCATTTTTAACATCTGCTTTGAATTTTTTCTTTGAGTTTCCACTTCTTTGCTTATCCATCTGTTTTTGCACACTGACTAGACTATGTTAGAGTGGAATCAGGCATGACAAACATGAGGTTTGGATGATCTTTTTTTCCCTCTTGTGTTTCCTTCAGTGTTATAATGCAAAAATTTAAGAAGTTTTATTACTTATATATGTTAGCTATATATTTTATGTGGCCCAAGACAATTTCTCTTTACTCAAAAAAAGACCAACAAACCTATATGCCAATGGTTGAAAACACCTATTAAAATATTGTTATTTTTAATATGCAGTCTGATAATTCCAAACTCTCATATTTGAATCTCTTCTGTTTGGTTTGCCTTTTTACCTTTTAGCATGCCTTGTAGGTTTTCACTGACGGCCAGGCATGACATGGAACTGAGATACATAGGCTTTCCATACGAAGGTTCATGATCAGGCTAGGATTTAGGCCATGCTTACCATATATAGTTATGCTGTAGCTGTACAATGTAAAAGTTTTTTCTAGTGTCCTTGTTTTTATCTCCCTGCTGAGTTCAGGTGTCTTTGAGAGTCCTCAAACAGGTTGTACAATGTCCTATGATTATACTGGAGCCCTATCAATGCAGTGGTAAAGGGGTGGGATCATTCTATCATCCCATGATTAAGTGTCCTTTTTTTTTTTTTTTAGAGAGAGAGCCTAAACTGACCCAACTAAGCCTGGTGTCAACAGCTGGAGAAGGCTGAAATGGGCATTTGCCTTCCCTCAGCTTAGTCATACTCTGGCGAAGTCCCAGCTGATTAGGCTCTGGTTTAACAGTTTCCTGCGAGGGCAGACCTTGTTAAGAAGAACAAACAACTGTGAATACACTTCAAAATATACTTTTTTCTTCCCCTTAAAGGAAACACAAGAGGCTTTTTCTGATTTTTTTCACAGCAAGAAACAGGGCTCTCTCTTAGAAGTAAAACTCAAAAACATGGGCCCTCTTACAGTGTTCACTCTCAACCTAATCTACACTAAGCCTTCAGTAACTCACCAATAGCAGTTTCAAGTGCTCCTGCTGACACTGGCTTTGGCTGTGGGTTTCTAATACTGAGATTATGCTCTGTAAGCTATGACTGCAGACACTACCTGTCTTTTCAGTTATTAGGGCAGCATTTTGCCCGTGACTTGAATTCTGAGGGATCTAAGAGTTGCCGATTTTCAGTTCAACTTTTGTCTTATTTGTGATAACCTTCGAAAGGATTTCTAAACTCCTGAGGTGCCACACCAGAAACCAGAAGTCAATATACTTTATTATTATTAGAAATTGAACTAAGATAGCACTGAAATATATCTGCATTTGCTATAATCTAGGGTGTAGTCAAAGAAGAATTACAGGACACTTAACATCAAGCAGGTGAATGACTATCACCCAATGTACACTCATGGAGCACTATAGTTTGGGTTAGCTCTTGCATAACTCCTTAATAGCTTTCCTGTGGCTCCTTCAGTACTCAGAAGACTGTTCTAAAAGAAGCATTACTAGCCCCAACCATTTGCTTTCTGCATCTGCTCAAGATGTGACCCTGGCCCCTATATGCATTCCTGCGATGATATGCTGTATTCTAACTCACGATCAGAGGCCAAATCTAGGGTGCTTACTGGATCTCAGACTCTGAACCTCCAAAACCATGAACGGAAAATACACTTTTTGTTTGTATAAGGTGGCTGCCTCAAGTATTTGTTGTACTAATGCAAAGATAATACTCAGAGAGATTAAAAACTTTTACCTGTATTCTTTGAGGTACTCTCCCAGCATGGCAGGGAGCTACAGAGATCCACCAAGACTGGGTCAATCCAGTCATTTCCATTCCTTTACCGATTGCCAATGTAACTTTCCCTGCAGAGTAAAGCAGCTGTAAAAGAAACCCTACGCCTCATAAAGCTGAAAAATACTGTCTGGTCCTTTGAGTAAAAAGCTGCTGACTCCTGGGTTATACATCTCCTATGCTCCGTGCATGCATCATGAGTATTTTATATGTGTTACGTCTGTGTTTTAAATGTTAACTAGGACTGAGTACGTTATGTGTTCAATTTTTATAAAACTTATTTATTTATTTATTTTGAGGCAGGGTCTCACTCTGTAGTCCAGGCTGGTCTTCAACTCACTATGGAGCCCAGGCTAGCCTTGGACTCAGGGCAATCCTCCCGCCTTAGCCTCCCGAGAGCTGGGATTATGGGAATGCGCCACCACGCCCAGCTTATGTGGTGCTGGGAAATTGAACTCCGGTACTTAGCACTTGACTTAGCACTTGCTAAGCAAGTGCTTTAACCGCTGAGCCGTTCTTCCAGCCCAAAACTTATTTATTTTTGCGGCAGGGTCTTGCTCTATAGCCCAGGTTGGTCCTGAACTCGTTATGCAACAACCTAGGCTGCTGACCTTATATTCGAGTCAATGCCAAGTGCTGGGATTACAAGTGTGTACTACCACACGCAGGTGATTTTTATGTAGTGCTATGGAATTCAATCCAGGGCCTCAGAGCACGGTAAGAACATGCTGTAAGCACTGAGCTATGCCCACAGCCATTCATCAATTTATTTAATATACTGAGACTAAACATTCAGTTTAGAGGAAAAGTAGATTATTTACAAGTCAGTGCAAATGAAGAATCAGCAGAATTATATTTCAATATAATGAGAATAAAAGGAATTATTAACTGTACCAGTAGTACTTGAGGACTAAAATACAAGAACTCTGTCACACGGAATTTTTGCTTAATATTTTTTAAACTACAAGGTGAATCTTCCAATACAATGGTTCAATCAAATCACCTGGACGTCTAAAAGGAAGACTGTTGACTGTGTCCTCAAGCTGTACAGTAAAGCAAGGGTGTAGTCTCAAAATTTACACTTGTAAAAAGTTTCCTCAAGCTGTACAGTAAAGCAAGGGTGTAGTCTCAAAATTTAGACTTGTAAAAAGTTTCCATGTAATGCTAATATAAGCACAGTGAACAGACAAAATATCACAATATAAAATAAGATATAGGTCCTAGATTGCTCATTCTCCAATACTGGAGTGGGGAAGGAGGATTTAAAGCTGAAAGAGTCTTTACACAAAGTAAGATAATCAGACAAAAAACACAACATAAAAACACAAAAACAAAGCTCTCCATACGTCAGAAATACAGGAACATTTAATAGCATGAGTACAGTCTTATGAATTGTTAACACTTCAAGCTCTAAGAGATTTCTTCCTAGTTGAGACATTCCTTCCTCCCTTTCCAGTTATACCTACTCATAAATTTCCTTTGCTATTGTTTTGGCCCTGGTTCTGAAAGTTGCCTTAGCTTTGGGTCTTGTCTAAAAAATATTGACCAAATCCCTTGGCTAGGATCAAACTTTAAAGAATCCATCTCTAAGTCTAAGTGTCTGTCTAGGTAACTAAGCTAGAATAAAGTAACTCATCAGCCCACAAGAAACCTAAATACTATATGTAGTGTACAGTCAAGAAAAATTATTGAAATGTATAGTAGTCATTTGCTTTTGATTTTTGAAACGAGTGACACAGTGGTTCTTACTAGGGATTTACATTATTTGGAATCTAAATATACAGCAAAAGGTCTAGCACTCGCAGAACTGAAATTCTTTAAAGACGATTACTTCAGCTTCACAAATGCATTTTTAAAAAATCAACTGCTATAATTTCTTTATTCTGTAAAATGCACCAAGAACTTGATAACTTGGTTGGGGGAGAAAATTACCACATTAATAATAACAAATGCAGAAATACTAACATGTAAAAAAAGAAAAAAAAGGAAGTGCCACTAAGAACACAAAAGAGATGTTCACCAGTACTTACCAATAAATGAGAAATAAAGAGATGCAAAAGGGGTCCCTTACTTCAAAAATTTTTTGATGGTGGGTGTAAGAAAAAAATTAAGATTGACTAATTACTTAATTCTACAGAACTCACTATATAATGGGAGGTTAAGAAAAGATCAATGTGGGGCTGAAGGAATAGCTCAGCAGTAGCAGGAAGTACCTGAGTTAGATTCCTCACCACCATGTGAGCTGGGTGTGGTGGCACACATCTGTAATCCTAGCATTTGGGAGGCTGAGGCAGAAGGATTGCCATGAGTTCAAGGCCTGCCTGGGCTACATAATGAATTCAGAACCATCCTAGATTACAGAGTGAGACCCTGTCTCAAAACAAACAAACAAACCACAAAGAAGAGGGAAAGGCCACTGTGGATAAAATGTATTTAAAGAACAACTCATTTACACTGACCTTAGCTATGACCTCCAAGAGTTAAGATGTGTAAAAGTGATTTGGAAACAGAAGTGGAGATTCCATACAACATAAGATAGGGACAGAATTAGAATCACAAAACACTAAGGCAAATAGTAATACACCTTTTAGCTTGAGGTATATGCTAATAGTAAGATTAGATTGATTGTATGCAGATATACTACCTAGGTAAAACCTGATAGAAATCTTTGGATATGATATTGTGGAGAGAAGAAATTACTACAGGTTATCATATTACCATGAGGGACCATAAGAAAACAGGTATTTTAGAACTTATCTGGTGACTTAGTTACTTTTTCATTGCAATGACTCAATACCTGACATCCATAAATTTAGGGGGGAAAAGGTTTATTCTCACTCAGTTTCAGAAGGTCACAGTCCACTGAGGGGCACCCGGCAGCAGTGGAAGTACATGGCAGAGGCAGAGGTGGAGGCAGCTTCTCACGATATTATAAACAGGAAGCCAAGTCCCACCAGGTCTATTCTCTTCTAGTCTAAGAGTAAAGTAGCAGCAATATATATACTTCCAGGTCCCACCCCAGTGATCAACCCCTCCTGGATCCAGGTGTGGAAGGTGTGATAAACCTCCATTACACACCTGTAATCCAATCTACAGGCCTGCAATCCATCCCTCAAGACCAGGCCCCAATCTCCCAGCAGTACATGGTTCCATACACAATCCACAACATCCAAATACAGGAACTTTCAGGGGACATTCCAGATCCAAACCACAATATACGGATAGCAATATAGTGCACAGCTTAGGGATAAAGGCCAAGTAGAGACAGCTTCTATGTGCTTCTGTAACAATCCAGGAACAGGATGGCAAAGCACTGAACTATGATCCTGGCAGTGGAAACAGGAAAACGGAAAGAAATTTTAAGTTACGATGCAAACTGAACAATCTGCTAAAAATTGCGCATGGACATCAAAAGAAAAATCAAAGTTGAAATCAATATTGCCAGACTGATAGAAGAAATAGTGCTATTAACTATCAAAAGAAGTAGAATAACTAGAAATGAAAGCAAACAGATGGGAAGGCACCAACAGAGTAGAAAGGTAGCTGCAAAACGCCAAGTCTAAAGTTAACAATACAGGCTATTTGTACTGGTCTTCTGCCCTCGTTCCCAACCAACCAAGCCCTGTCTTACTACTTTATATTATCTCCTGTGCCTCTGTAGATCCAAGTTTACATGAGGAGATTATTTATAATTGGTTGATAGAAAGGCCATTCTTTAGTAAATTTTCCAAACACACTTTCTCCCATTCTATTCCCTCCGATTATTCATATTGTTGGCAAGGCTCAATGTCATCGGTAATTCTGAATCTAATTCCTGACAGACTGAAAAAAACCCAGTAGATATACTGTTAAGTATATTTGGATCCAGAGCCTATCCTGTGATTTTTTTTCCCCACAAAGCTACTATCCTGAATTTTGCCAGTAAAAACACTACGCTTTTGGCGAGTCCCCCTCTCACCTATTTGTTTACAACATTAGCTGGATCACTGTTACATTTTTTGGTTAAATTCAATTAGTGATATAGTTACTACACAAGACAGAGACTGTATTCTATTATTTTTAAATGCTGCTAAGCCTCACATGTAGAAGATAATTAAAATAAATGTGTACTGAATTCAGTTTTCCTTGACCATTTGCTCCTATAAATTCAGGATTAATCTTGGCCTTCTCACTTCCTTGAAACCTTTATGTGTAGAAACTCCTCAAATGCTACCGGCTTATGCCTCTTCACAGAAAAGGATTAATCTGTTAAAATTTACATTACAGACTTCTTATAGGCACATGCTATTAACAGGTATATTGTTGTTGGGTACAACGATTACGATAAAATTAGGGAAGTGATTAACTAATGTTAGCTGTATTTTCCTAGAGACAGCAACTTAACTCCAAGAAAGACGTCCCTGAAGTGAGACTCTTCTTCAACTAAAATTTAAAATTTCATCTGTACAACAAGAACTGTGACAAGTTAATTCCTGGTACAAAACTTATTTTACTGTCATACTATGATTTACTGATTGAAGTGATTGTTTTGTTTCAAGTATACTGTCTTTGAATTCCCATGAAATGTATGTATTACACAATGAGAAAACTTCACTTAAATTCTGCAAAAACTTATAAAATAAAAATGAACTTATTTCAGGCAGTAAGGTCAGTCCACACTTACCAAATAAGAGAATTAAATTACAAACTCAGATTATTGTTAATGGGAGTTCAGGGAAGTTTCATGAGTCACAGCACATATTAGGCAAAAAAAGGGAGAAGGATTCTTAAGGGAGCAGGTAAAGGGTCAACACAGGCATAAATAGAGAAATAAAACAATGAACACAAGGAAAAAGAGATACAGACAGTGCAAACGGAAACAGAGCATAATAGTAATCCTTTATTCTCATCATCTATCTAGTTGGCAGTACAAGGTACTCCAAATAAAACAGCTGCTGGGCATGGTGGCCCATACCTGTAATCCCAGCACTCAGGAGGTTAAGCCAGGAGGACCGGTATGAGTTGGAGGTCCACTTTTAGCTACAAAGTGAGTTCAGAATCACCTGGGACTATTGCTGGGTATGGAGGTACATGCTTGTAATACAGGTACCTAGGAGGCTGAAACAGGAGGATAGCAAGTTTGAGGCAACTTAGGGAGACCCTGTCTTAAAATAAAATAAATAGTAATAATCATAGTAACAAGGGCTTGATGTGTAGTAAGCAGTGGATTTAGTCTCCAGTATAAAATAAATAATTTTTAAAAATAAAAACAGTAAAGCTAGAGAAAAACAATACCAAACATTTTCCACACTTAGTTTACAATTTAAGTGTCAATACAACAGCCCTAATGACTTACTCTCCTAAAATATCAATGTTCTGGTGTTTTATCTGTAAGAACTGAAATTCTAAAGATTAATGATTTCAGAAAGATAAAAGGATGTAATTATAACGCACAAGTACCATCACTCTCTATTCCCATGCTTCTGGTGGGGATCATTAATCAATCATACTTAGCATGAAAATTCAAATCAACTTGCTAATCCTGTGTCGGAATGAGTATAAAGGTACTGTTTGCAAACTTAATCCTTGTTATTCAAACTAAGACAACAAATGGTTAAGATAAAAAATTTACGGCAAAGACACTAGGAGATGGTGCTACACACAAAACAGATTCTCCCTTTCTGAAACTCTAAAACATAACAGATGAGAACATGTTACTCAATGACCTCTCACTCTCTCAAATGAGGTACCCATACAGATACCCAAACAGCAAAACTGCATGTTTTTACTTTGTTCGCAGATATGAGGAAACATATAACCTCACCATTCCACTTTTTGTTTAAAAATATTTGCATACACACATATATATATGCCACTGTAATAGATGCCTGATAAGTGATATCATACACCTAATATACAAAAGGTATTTATAATGCATGAAACAGAAAAACGTAAATGCCTACTTACAGTCTCAAAAAAGAAAAGTCATACTTTAAAGTTTTAATTTATATGGGTTAGGGCTGAGCGCTGTCTTAATCTCAGAGTTAGCAATGAAGAGCATGAAAGCCTGAGAACTTACTGCCCTTTATTATCTTCTTTAGAGAAGGAATGGCCCTTGCCATTCACCTTAAACCTGAACTTCAGAACCCTCCAGAAAGCAGAAGAAAAAGCAACTAGAGAATAACAGAAATGAAAACACTGGATAAAAGAGATCTATTGTGGTCAGAGGTACTAAACATCTTTCCATTTTGTTCTTTATAACTTACAAAAACATTGTCATAAATACTCACTGATTGAAATGTCTACACCAAATAAAGAGAAATAGTTGCGATGGACAATCGTACACTAAATTATTCTGAAAAGAATGCATACCCTTGTTTATGTAAATTCATTTATGACATAAAGTGCTGTTTTGAAATACAACACTATTCCTACAGGAAAAGGCTCCTTTGCAAGTGGTTATGAGTACTTTCTTTAGAGACAGGGTCTCACTCTATAGTCCAGAATGCTTCTGAACAAACTACTGTAGCCCAGGCTGGCCTTGAACTCATGGCAATCCTCTGTGAGTTCTAGTGCTAGGATTACAGGTATGTGTCACCAAGCCTGGCTTAAGTGGTGCTGGGGAATCAAAGTCAAGACCTTGTGTTTATGAAGCAAATGCTTTAACCACTGAGCAACACCTCCAGCCCCTATGAGTACTTCTTAAAAACATAACAAAACAAAAATTTAAAAACAGCAAAAGAGCCACACAAATAATTACCCACTACTTCAAAAGCAACTAGTTATCTCCCCAACAACCAGGATCAGTGTATAGTATAGCACATTTCTGTTTAATAAACAGCATTTAGAATGCTTTAAAGGTAACCCATGATTGGTAAGTATTTGCAGACAATCTCACATAACTCTTTTTTTTTTGTAATATATATGTTTTTACCTGGGTATTTGGCCTTCCCTCCAGACTGGTTTTGCAGATTGCGTGATAGCCAAGCAACTCTAAAAGGAGTCTAGCGGTTTGGGTTTGGGCGGGCGCCCTTCCACTTGGCGCCGGGGTTCTTGTGGACTGTCGAAGTACTTGGAGGCCCGAGAGCACAATAAGTGGCTCTTACCCTGAAGTATGCACGACCGCGGCCATAGGGAATTCCCATTCAGTCCTTCTGGCTGCCTGATGCTAATAAAAATGGCTTGTCTTGCCTATGTCCCCCTGAAACGCCTCCAGGCTCAGGACCCCATCATCCTCTGACTGCACCAAACCCACAACTCCCCCATCCCCATCACCCCTCTCCATAGCTGTTTACTTTCCCAAATCGTTAGTGGTCCATAAAAACATTCATCAACACTCAACGATCTGGTTTTGTTTTTGAGTCAATATCTCACTCTGTTGTCCAGGCTAGTCTTGGTCCTTAACTCATAATGTAGTCCCGTGCAACCCTCCTGCTTTGTTTGGCCTTCTGAGTTCTGGGATTACAGGGCGGTGGCACGACGCCCGGCTTCACTCTACGCTTGTATTCACATGTGAGTCAACACGTAAGATGGTTTTTCAGGTAACCCGTGAAGGCTTCCGAGGTGAAGTGAACCCCAATCCAGTAGGCAGGAGGAAGGGGTGCCTTAGAAGCAGGGAGACTTTCCATGCAGGCAATCGGAGGAGCTTCACCTCCCTGAAGCCACAGAGTGCAGTACAAGGACATCAAATTTGCCTGCAGGATGTATGAAATGAACCAAAACATAGAGCAAAGATGGCCGAACTGAGCTTTCTTCATAGAATTTGAGCGTCACAGGCTATTAGCTCCTCCACACCTCACCTTTTTCTTTTTGAGACAGGTTCTTGCTCGAAAGCCCAGGCTGGTCCCAAACTCACTATGGAGCCCAGGCTGGCCTTGGACTCACAGCAATCCTCCTGTCTCAGCCTCCCCTCAGCTTTTCATCATAAGATTTGTCACTGAGTTTCAAAGCCAAGTCAGAAGCATAACAGAACTCTTGCAAAACATACAGTTAGGTAGTAACACCTTCAGATACTCCTTGACTAACCCAAGGAAACAGTGACACATTCTAATAATCTGTCCCCCGAAAACATTGCTGATTGCCTGTAACAATTTAATGAAGAGTCTTTGACTGTCGTATGGTACATTTTATGATTACTATTGATACTAAGTAAGAGCCAAAGAAATTTAAGTAAAAGGTACCTGTCAGGTCCTCCCATTTTATAAATGAGGAAACTAACGGGTACTTCTTGTAGATGTCATCTTTGATACTTGTAATTTCTTTCTCTAGTCATCTGACTGAAAGAGAAGTTTTATTGCACATTTTTCCTTAGGTTATTTTTACAAGGCTAATAGTATAAGCAAACAGGCATTCTTCCAATGTCTGTCTTCAGCACAGTACGTTGTATATAGCAGGTCCTCAGTTAAGTACTTACAGACTACTCTTGCCTGAAGCATTCAAATTTGAGTAAGTGAAAATGTTTACATAATGTTCATCTGCACAATTCTACTAAAAGGCAATGGGTATAATTTTCATTCCAATCATCTTTCATTTCCATCTTTGTACCGTTATAAAGCTCCCTTCTTTCCTTGTCCTGTCCCCCTACCTCCAAAAACTAGAGAAGACCAATCACTTCTGCACATACGATCATTTTGGACACTTATCAAGAGAAGGAGCAAACTGGCCGACTGTGCACACACAGTACTACCTAAACTACACAAGAAAGAAAAAAACGGATGGGCTTAAAATCGCTTACCTAGCCAGGGCCGGTGGTCAGCAACTGTCACCCTAGCACTCTGGGAGGCCGAGAAGATGGAATATTCAAGCCCAGCCTGGGCAACTTAGCAAGACCCCATCACACAATTAAAAATAAAAAAGGAATGTAGCTCAATGTAAAGATCCTGAGTTCAATCCCCAGTACTACAAATCATTATCAAAACAAAACAAAATAAAAACCCCAAACAAACAATGATAAAAAGAAAAGAAACTGCTTTGCTGGTCAATAGAGCAGACAATTTCATCAATTTTAAAACACAGAAAAACAAGAAACTGACTTCTTTTAGAAATCAGGAACACTCGAAGAAAAACATTGATCTAGACAGCCAAGCGTTTTGCGTGCTTGGTACACAAGAGAGTGGATGGATTCAGGGTATGTAGCATTGCTAACCAACTAAACAACACATCAAATCATTGAGCTACATACCCTGCTCTTTTTAATTTTTATTTTGTGACAGGGTATTACTAAGCTGCCCAGGCAGGGCTTGAGGTTTCCATCTTCCTGCCTCAGCTTCCTGGAGTGCTAGGGTAACAGGTGCTGGCCACTAGACCTGGCTAGATAATCAAAAATAAACGAAAGCCAGTTGATATACTAGCCAGTTTTTAAGTTTAAAGCAACATCGATCTACGATTAAAGGTAGCATTAAAATTATTTGCTTAAAATAAATAATTCCCACTGCATTTGGAGGAAACAATTTCTCAGAGCTAAACAACACTGAAGGTTAAAACTGAACTACTGAATTTTATGACAAAGGACGAAAATCAGGACTAATAATGGCATCATTACGTAAACTGTAGAGAACCACTATGGAGCACATATGCATTTCTTCGATTATAATTCTAAATGTATAATGGACCAGATTTGGAAGTTTGTATGCCTTACGGGAGTAAATAAGGACAAGGAACTACAATCTCACCTTTTTCCACTGTCTGTTAACAGAATTTTGTGACTTTCCTGTCATCAGTTCACCTCTTTCCCTAAAACTAGTAGTGATGATACATCTTACTGGACTGTTTTAAGACAAGATTTATAAGGTTTCACCTGCAAACAAAAAAATAGCAACTGGTAACAATTAACTCCTTTAAGAATCTCTGATTTTTCTGCATAAGTAGAATATTAGAGTATTTTCTGCAATAAAACATTAATGCTTCTTCTGAATTTCTGGGTAAAATTTTTATTATCTATGTTAGAAGCTAACTGAGGAAATGTCATTCCCACCCATGTGATATGACATATTTCCAAATATAACCACAAAAAGGCGAAAGAGATCTCAAATGTAATACTATACTGAATATAATTTCACATAAAACTTTAGAAAGAAAAATAGTACCAATGTTTAAACCACAAATTTTCATTTACATATATGTCTAATTATGAAGAGCCTGAGAAATGGGGTAGGAAAGTTTCTTTGATATTCTTTTTTTAGGTAATCCCTAATGTATACAATGTAAGTTTAGAAGGTTCCCAGTTAGGTCAGACTGTAGCTTTACTTTATGTTTCCAGAATAAGTCTTTGTTTAGCAAAAGATATGAGTTATTAGTGTTTTTAAATAGAAAATATTTATTTTAGAATTCTATTTACAGAGTAACATTTGTATAGCATATTTTCAATATTAAAACACAAGTCTACAAATAAATCTCTCAAGCAAGAAGTGTGAGTAATTTGGACCTTTTGTCTAAGGATAAGAATGAGGAAGATTAAAGAATTTACAGGATTGCTAACCCAGACTTCAGCTAAAGGCACACATAAACATATTATACAAACATAACGACACTACCAAGTTAGCAGTATATTTCTAAAGTAACTTAAAAATATGTAACATATTCAACTCTTAATACACAGTTCCAGTATCATATTTTCTATTTTGAATATTTAATCTTAATATTTAATCTTTAATGCTAGGAATTACAATGGAATACTTTTTATTTAATAGCATTTAAATTTAATTAACAGAATTAATTATGAACTCAGATAATAACCCATTGTGTAGCTAAAAGCCTACATTACATACTATACTTACATTTGTAGGGTAGGAGGACAAGTACAAGCTTGTTTGTAACCCACAAGCCCAATGATTTAGAAGCTATGATCAACTCTAAATGCAAACCCATTTGATAACGTTTAAATGCCGAATGTCTTCAGGATCTAATTTTAAGTTCTTAATAGTAATGATAACAGAAAGTAGTAAAAAACTGGTAATCTAGTATGCCATCATTCAGCCATAATAGGAAAACTGGTTTAAAAAATACTGTCTCAAAAAATGTGAAATGAGATAACTAAATTTTAGAATTGCAATCTTATCAATAAAAATCATTAAAATTTAATACACACACGCTGTCTCTTAGAATTTTTCAACATCTTTGTCACTTGAATACAAATCCAATCTTGTGGAACAGGTGCATGAGCCCATATAGTAAATATACCTATTAATGTTCATTATCCACTGTTGTTTATGTCAAAGGTTTAAATATTAAGAAATAATTTTATCAATCTAAGCTCTAAAATTGAAAAATTACACTAAGCTTATTATTATATCTTCAAGATATAAAAAGGCACACTATGGGATTAAGGCGTTTGTTGCCTGCTTCTTTTTTAGAGAAAATATCAAAAGCTGAAATATACTCCACTTGAGAAATTTTTCTCACTTTAAAGTCAGCATACTGTAATCCCAGCACTCATGAAGGCTGAAGCAGGAGGATTCCAAATTCAAACCCAGCCTAGGCAACTTAAAGAGACCCTGTCTCAAAATAAAGATTTAATAAAAGGGTAGAGTTGTAGCTCAGTGCAAAAGGCCCAGTACCCAAAGAAATAATCAGCACAGAAGTAATGGATACATACAATCTACGAAACAAAGTCATGTGATTTACTAAAAAAAAAAAATCTACTATCATTCTTCAAGCATTTCTGCACCGGTACAACTCTTATTTTAAAAGTGTTAAGTAAATATTCCCTTTTCTTTTGTTCTCATAATAAATTAAATTACTTAACCAAACTTTGAGTATCTGCCTTTCTTAAAAGATCTCAGACCTTTAACTTAAATGTCTCTCATCGAATATAAAAACCAAAGTGTCTCAACCTATTTAATTACGATTTCAGGGACATTAAACTACATTTTGTAGGGGTTTATGCAGAAGGCTACGTGTTAAGCAAGGAAAGAATGATCTCTTCATTTAAATTACAGCTTTAAAAAGGGGATTAGGGTCTCCCCGAGAAGAAGGCCTGCTTTCTGTCTCATATATCCTACCTATTCAAGCTCCCACAACATGACTACTGTCAAAGTAAAAATAAAAAAACCTCTCCTTTCTCTCCTTTAAAACATTCAAACTGTATTTTAAAATTAAAAACTGAAAGTAAGATATTCAACTGACAACCATCGTGTACTATGAAACTAGTAAAGCCTGCTCTGACCTACTTCTGTTAGCACCATGAAACATGGATGCTTGCCAAGAAAATAATGAAAATTACTATATAACAAATCATTTTGTATTTAAAAATTGTCACTTTTAAGTGTTCAAGTACAGCACAGGTGATACCAATTGCCTTATGTTTGTTTTGCAATATAAAAGTAATTTTGATAATTTAGTGCTTATCCACAATGACAGACTTCAAGGTTTTCAAAATCAAAGTATTTTTAAATACAACAGTAAATTCTACTTTCAAACCTTTCTTAAAAGAAATTTCTTAGACTAAACCCCTAATATTGCTTTTCTATTTAAAAATACAACACACTTCTTAAGAATGCCAAGTTAATGAAGAATCCTACAAAATACAAGTTCATATTCAAAGAATATTTACAATGGCTCTAACAGAAGTCACACTTAACTCAGTATATTTAATTACTAAGAATGCCACCCGTCTTTAGGCATTTGATCTAATGTGAGATGTTAGAAATTCTTCTACAAGAAAACTCAATATCAAGGGGTATTTCACCTATAATTTCTTCTTAAAAATTACAAAAATTGGCAACAATTGTAAAATTCCACTTTTAAGTTAAAAAATAATTATGGTGTGAACTACTCCCTTAGAATATGAATGATACTTTATATTAAAGAAGCACGCTTTTCACAGTGCAAGGAATTACCCCCAACCAAGAGGAATTTAATGCGAGAATAAAGGAAACAAAATTATCCAGAAACAGCTGCTAATCTAAATGAAAGGAAGAGACAAGATAGGTCTTGTACTGAATTTTATGAATATTAATACCCTTACACACAATGTCTAGGGAATATTCAGCACACACTTCTTGCCTCTATGACAAGGAGTACACAAACACATTTCCCCGTTCGCAGTTCCAAATTCATGCTACCAACCAGCAACAGGACTTAATTCTGACCCCTATTCCTTTTGCACTAAGTGAAAACAGTAACTTGTTTATCTGTACTCACAAAGGGGGTGGGGGGGGGGGTGGAGAAGCCTGTTTTTGGCTAAGGTGACCGTCCCCACACCTCCTACCCTACCGTGGTCCACTCCTCAAGCCCGCTGACCCTGGACCCCGGACTGAACGACTATAAAGGCACCCCACACACACCCAAAGAAAGACCGCACCTTTCTCCCAAGAACACAAACAATCCTTTTGCCCCTCCCCAAACCAGCCCTGGATGGCACTTGGTGAACCAGGAGCACTCAGGCCCCTCCAAGACGCATCTCCCTCCCCTGCCCAGGTCCTGCACTGAATGAGCAGGAACGCACCCGCCTTCCCCAGACCCGCGCTGAATGAACTGGACGCACCCTCCTTGTGAACGCGAACTAACCCTCCCCAGATCCACAGGGAACGAACTGGCCGCACTCCCCACCCCCACCCCCCAAACAGGAAAGCATATCCCTCTCTCCAGACTCGCTCCGGAACACCAGCCCTCCCCAGACCTCCACCAAAAGAAGGGAACACATCTCCTGCGCCTCACCCCCAGACCCGAACTGAATAAACGGGACGCACCTCCCCGCCCATGAACGGGAATGCATATCCCTCCCTCCCTTCCAGACCCGCTCTAGAACACACCAGCCCTCCCCAGATCTGCAATAAAGGAGCTGGACACCCGCCACCGGGAACGGAACGCGCATCCCTCCCCTCCAGACCCGCACCGAATGAATGGAAAGCACCCCCCTCGGCGCGCACTGAATGAACCGGAACACACCGCCTCCCCACACTGAATGAACACGAACGCACCCGTATCCCCCCGTGAATGAACGGGAACGCATCTGCCGTCCCGGGGCCCCCACCGGAGGAACAGAGCGCAATCCCCCCATTCCCAACGATATGCACCCCAACCCCACACGGGGTGCCGGGAGCGCACCCCTCAGCCGCACAATGGACGGTCAGGAGCGTACCCCAACCGTCACACTGGGTGAACGAGAGCGGACCCCCGGGCCCTGCCGGGTTATCCCGAGCGCACCCTCTCGACCCCACACGGGGTGAACGGGGCGCACCCCACCCCCACAATGGGTACACAGGAGCGCACCGCCCACCGCGAGCCCTCCCCTCCCCCTCCTGCAGCAGCCCGCGCCCCGACGAGAAGGACCCCTCCTCACCAGATGGAGTTCCGGATCTTGTGCTGCAGCGCGCTGGCCTCGGGCCCCGGCAGCCCCGGAACCAGGGCCGGCAGAGCCGCCGCCGCGCCGGGGGCGCTGGGGGGCCGCGGCGGCGGCGCGTCGGGCGGCGGCTGTTGTTCCTCTGCCATTGCGACCGCGGGGACGGAGGGGAGGGGGCGGCGGGCCGGGCGCGGGGCGACTGGGGGCCGGGTAAGAGGGAGGAAGGAAGGAAGGAGACCGGGCCTACACCCCGCGACTCGCGCTCGACGCTGGCGCCCGCCGCCTGGGGGACATCCCCGGAGACCGCGCGCCTCACCGCGGCCGCGGCATGGCGGCCCCTCGGCCCCGCCGCCGCCCGTCCGCGGCGGCCGGGAGCGAGGCGTGCGCACTCGAGGCCGGGGTCGGGCCCCGGAGCCGAGGAGAGCAACCGCTCGGGCCTCGGAGGCCGGGCCCTCGCCCCTCGCCGCGGGCTTTCTCCGTCGAGCCCTGCGCCGCCGCAGCCCGGCCCGCTCCGCGCCGCGCCCCGCGCCCCGCGCCGCCAGCCGCCGCGAGCGGCCCAGTGCGCAGCCGCAGTGCGGGCCGGGCCGACGCGCTACCTCCGCGCTGCCGGGGGCGGGGCCGGGCGCGCGGCGGGCGCGAGCGCGGGCGCGCGGCGGGCGCGGCAGGCTGGAGGCGCGGGGCCGGCGGGAGCAGGATGAAGAGGAGAGCCCGCACGTAATAGCCCTTGGCGTGGAAACGGGAGTTTTGTTTTTTGTTTTGTTGTGTTTTTTACCCTCAGAGCAAGCGAGGTGAAGGGGGCCGACACCACCCTCCCACGCCCACAGCGGTGAGGATGACTAGTCCCGGAGCTGGCAGGCCGGGCAGAGAGGGCACAGGCCGGCCGCGCGGGTGGGACGCCGGTGGGGAGGGGCCGCCGCGAGGAAGGGCCTTGAACCAGCAGGGTGGGTGCTCCCCGGCCTGGCATCCCAGCCCTCCGAGCCTCGCCCCACGTCAGTCGTCCAATCGCAGCCGCCTGCATCCCCGCCAGAGCCTCGGCTCCAATCAGCGTGGTCTCCAGGCCGTCCGCGGTGCGACAGATCCCTTCCCCAGAGAGCCCCTCCTTCTGCCGTGCACCCCTTCCGTAGAGCTTACCCTTCCGCTGTGCACCGCTGCCCAGGGCGCCTTCCTCCGGAGTCCCCAGTCCTTGGATCTCCCCGCCCCCCCTGGGCCCCGTCCCGGGAGTGCGCTCCTCCCTGGGATCCCCTCCCAGGAACTTGCCCGCCTCCCGTGCGCCTCCTTCCCAGAGCATCCTCTCCCCTTTTCCTCTTCCTGCCAAGAGCTCCTTTCCTCCTGTACCCTGTCCCGACAGCGCTTTTCCAGAAAGGCCGCTCATCCTATACGCTCTCCCACTCCTTCCCAGGAACGCCCCACCAACCCTTTCAGGGAGCACCCCTCCTGCATAGACAGCACTCTGGAAGAAAGGGCAACTGGGTGAAAGCACAGCTCCCATGCAGGTCTAGGCCTGTGTGTTTCTTTGTGCTCCAGAGACCCACGGCATGGATTGCAAGGTGCAAATAAGCCCCCATTCTAAGCCAAAGTCACGATTAGTTTAGCCACTTTAGAAACTGTGAGCTGTTGATGAAATTGCATGTGTATCCTGGTGTTCTAAGACTACTTTTTGGGGACCTAACTGATAGACGTGGTGTGTATTAGACATAAGCTTTGGAGAATAAAAATAGCTAGTATTTGTTGAACACTTTTAATGTGCCAGGCTAGATCCTCCCATACATTATCACCTGTTCTTTTCCAAAATTGTGTAATATAAATACTTATTCTTTCTATTTTACAGATGAAGCAGATTAGAGTAGTTAATATTTTTACAGTTGCCTAGTTATAAACTGTAAGAGCCACTTTTTGGATCCTGGAAGTTTAATTCCAGAGCCCACAAGATATTTGAAGCTGGGATTTGGGTTTGTACTAAAAAATTTCTGGATGTGTTATCTATCAATTTGAATGAAACTGAAATTCTAAAAAAAGGGAAGGCTTCATTGATTTTAAGTCCTTGCAAATCTTTAATACAGTGCTTCATAATGAGTTGGGGACACACACAGTCTGAGTAGCACGTGCTGCACTTTGGCTTCACTGAAGGACTCTGGGCTTGGTTTGAGTTTCCATTCACAGTTTTTAGTAGCTTTATCAGAGACTTTTTTTCCCCTAGGCATCTTAGTGGCTTTTTACTCCTAACAGTAGTACATGGAACCCAGGGCTTTGTACGTGCTTAGGCAAGCACTATGCCAGTGTGCTACATTTCCAAAACCTTTTTATTTCGAGGGTCTGACTAAATTGCCCAAGCTGGCCTGGAATGTGTCATCCTTCTGCTTCAGCTTCGCAGAGTGTTGGGGTTGTTCAGTCTTTCTTTGAAGACTCTTACAGCACCCACCTTATTCCTGGGTGGTAAGTGAGCACCGGGAAAGATCACTTTCCCTTTCTGAAAGGGTATCTCTGTTTAAGTGTTCTAAGAGTTCCACATGTTTGGTGCAAACACCTCCTGATTCTTGAAGGCCGTAAAGGCTCCCAGATGCATATGCATTCTCACCAGGACAACGCTAGAGGGCATCTGTGAGACTCAGTTCTGCTGAGTCCCCTAGAGTCTACTGGAGATAACACAGTTCTTTTATGGAATCAATTCAGGACTAAACTGCCCTCTGGAAGCCAGCCTTTGTGATGTCAGGTATATCTCTTGGTTCTCAACATTAGTCCCCTGGTCTTTTCTTTTCTTCTTTCCTTTTCTTTTCCTTTCGTTTCCCTTTGTCCCCTTTCCTTTTTCAATTCCTCTGTTATACTTCATGTTTTTTCTTTTCTTTGCTTTCTCTTTTTCTTTCTCTTTGTGCTAGTGTAGATTGAGCTCGGGGCCTTCACACATATACATCCTCAGCCCATGCTTATCTATGATTTTGAGACGAGTCTCACCAAGTCTCTAATTTGCCTATGTTGGGCTCAAACTTGCAGTCCTCCTGCCTCATCCTCCCAGAGACTGGGATTACGGATCTATGTTGCCAGAACCGCCTTCGGTTTATTTTTCTTAAGGCCCTTAGCAGATCCCAATTAATGTCCTTCAGTAAGTTTGGTGCTCCCTTAGGATCTTCACCACGAGGAATGGCAACCTGAAGGACTTGGCAACTTTTCGCAGGTATTTTCACTTCCTCCTCTTTCTTGTGGGCATAGAGCTGATAGATTACACATTCAGGATTTTTCAGTGTAAACCTACAGCCCAGTTTCAATATATCTTGTAGGCTCTGGAATTAAACTTCCAAGATTGAAAAAGTGTCTTTCTAGTAACTGAGTGACTTTAAAAATATTAACCACTTTAAGCTTCTGCTTCATCTGTAAAATAGAATAATAGTACTTATACAATGTATAGGAGCTAGCATGACACAGAAAAACTTGAAAAAAATTAACTTTATTCTTCAAATCTTACTCAATGGAAAGTAATATAAAACACTACTTTAAACATGAACTCAAAAAATAACAGATTTTAAGCTTGTCCCAACTTTGATGAGTATGAGTTTGTTGTCTTATGAGAGTGTACCTGGTGGAAATTTTTGAGGTGCCTTAAGTAGTTGGGAAGCAAAATCCTAGTCTTGGTGTCATGAGACTCGGAAATTCAAGCCTTGTATTTATAAAAATGAACATAATTGTCCACCTCCTAGGGCTATTAAAACATAAAGTGATATATAATGCACAGAAGTGCTGTACATATGAAATGAAAAACTAGGTGAACTGTGAGCATTTCAAAGATAGTGACTACATTTGACTCATCCTAGTAGACATAGGATATCATTCCTGACTCCCTACATGTTTAACAAATTTATCTTAATTCTGTGGTAACATCCTCTTAATTTTTTAGTTCAACACAATATACTTATTGTCTTCCACTACCTGTAAACCCTGTCTACTTTACAAAATTATACTTTTTGTACTTTCAGACTTTAGAATATACATTTATTGTATGTTTATCATGCCAGAAGCATGAAAGTAGCAAATGCAGAAAATATAAATAAGACCTAAGACTTAGTCTCAACTTAAGATAATTTATATTCTGTGGAACAGAGACAGATTAATGTATGTTAATTGTAACAGATGATGAGTTCTAAAATATAATCAGGTCCACTAGTGCTATGTCGATGATGAAGAGCTTAGTCTGTTCAGGGTAAAAGATCTGCTGTAGAGAAGGCCTCCTGACCAGCATCTGAGCTTGTTCCTCCGCCAAGCTTCTGCACTCAGATCTGGTTGCAAACTGAATGCAAGAGAAGCTGCCAGAAGCGAACTCTTGCTTTGTTCTTGTCTCTGTACTGTTATGCTGCTTGGTGCAGTTATACTGAAAAGTATCACACAAAAGTGCCTCAGTGCCACTCAGTCGGAGAACAATGGCATCATGCATTATGCCAATACCCTAGGTAACTAGAAAGACCCTTACATGGCAGTTAGGAAGCACTGAGTTAGTAGGCCACATTTGCCATGGCAAACTACTCAGAGCTGCCCAGAACATTTCAGATAAGGCAGCTAATTACATGCAGAGTCATGACTGCCCTTTATTCAGGCTGTTTAAACATTGTTTCATTTTAGGCAGCGATTTTTTTCCAATCCGGACACTCCTTTCCCCTTAAAAAGCCTGAGTATGAGACCCTATTCCATAAAAATACCTCTTGAGCCAATAATGTACAGTAACGATATAAAGAATGACATAAGGCAACCAGAGAAGCTGCTGTTAATGGTGCAACTAAAACAAGCATCTCTAAGTATAGCTGAGAGAATTTCACCATTGCCTTAGGGAATCTTGAGGTAAGTTTTGTATAGCTTTCACTTTTCCATCAGTTTCTCACAATGCTGCTTCTATGGAACACAAATTTGTTACCCCCAGTAGCTGGGGATGTAACTTAGTGTGAATTTTGCTTATCAGGACTAAATAAAATATTCCGTATAAATCACAGCACATGTAGCTCCTTATTCTGCAGTTAAGAGATATAAGACCATTTATTTTTGTAAGACTACTTTGCTCATTTGAATTATCCATTAGAAAAGTTACTGCATGTTGCATTTGGTTACAACTTGGGTGGTGTGCCCAACTAATGCTTCTTATATTTTTAAATTGTACCTTAATAGTTTCTCCTCCAGGAAGAATCATAGAGTATAAAACCATCAGTCTACCTTGTCTTCTACGTGGAATTCCGATTGTGTTCTAATGAACAGAGGATTCTATCACATGGCATTTGATGTATGGGTGTTCCCCTGCTCCTGCTCTCAGTACCTCAGTCTTTCCAATTTCCAGGTAGGTATCTCCAACCCATAAAAATCTACCTCAAACCTATAAAAATCCTGAGGGTAAAAAATCAGTGGGTTTAGTGCCCATATAGTGGTGGCTATCCTACCATGTATTTTTTGTGGTATACATAATTATCTTTCCACATCATGACTCAGGGATCCATCTAGCAGCTCTTTCATTATCTCCATGGTCTTCTTCTATGCTTATAGGTATAATTTCTCTTAAGTCTACACAATCTGCTGGTGTCCACTTCTAATAGCATATCCCAAAGAAGGTCTCGTGTTTCCACGCTTCTGTCAGCCTATTGCATAGTGACAGTTTTCCCAAATTGGCCCACTGAGATTTTCAGTTCATAGCTGATTCCACTGAGTTTCATTTGCAGGACAGATGCACCAAGGGAGACCTCTAACACTGCCTGCAGGCATTTCACTGGAGACCTGTGGGGGTCTTACCACCACACAAGGGCTGGGGGAGCGGAAAGGTGAGCGTGTGGCTAGGCCCCCTCATCCCAAGAGTACCAGACTCAGCCGGGAGTCTGTCGAAGCAGGAACTCACTTTATTCAGGAAGTACAGAAGCTTATATAGGGTAGAGGAAAAACGTGGCAAGGAGGGGAGAGCACGCGATCTGAAGTGGTGTCTACGTAAGCGGGCGTTAAGCCAATCCGAGAGATGTTCATGCAGGCAGGCGTCGGGTGCTCGCAGCAATAGTATTGGGATCACGTGTGGCCCACCAGGGCAGATGCAGCTTGGCCCAATTATCTTCCTTGGTAAACACCCAAGGTGGATGCCCCCAGGATTTCTGGCAGGCACCATCTTAGATATCACCCCACAGAGACCCAGAAATGGGAGATGTAAATTTGGGCATATGTGTGTGTCCATGTTTAGCCTGGTTGGAAAGAAAAGAAAAAACTTTAGGAAGTATCAAGGACAAATCCCTCCCATCTGGGAGGGTGCAAGCAACATGGTAATTTTTTGATAACACAGTAGCTTGGCAAAGGGTTTTGTACTGGCACATACTAGCTCTCTCTTGGTGATTGTTGTTTAGAAACATGTTATTTGCACTGGCTAAAGGAGTATAGGCCCCAAAATTAACACATAAGTTCCCCTCAATATTGAGTTGTCTGTTGTTTAAGTAAGATTTACTTTCACAGAGGTAGGTCATTTTTGTATCTGTGGAGATATTTGTAAGTTTCTTTCCCAAGAAATCTCTTTTTGTGCCCCAAGGAGGAAGACATGCTGCCCATCCAGGTATTCAGTTTGAATTGTTCCCTTCTATTACGGTTTGGATCTGGACTGTCCTCCAAGAGCCTCATGTATCTGGATGTTGTGGAGTACCTATGGAACCATACGTTGTTTAAGAGATGGGGCCTGGGTCACTGGGTCACTGGGTCACTGGGACATGACTGGAAGGCTGTGTGCTAGCTCCACCCTTGCTCACTTGGCTTCCTGTCATGCCACAAGCAGCTCTTACTCTATGACTCTGCTATGTACTCCCATCATTGCCTGCCACCTGTGAAAGTTGTCTGCAACTGTTAGTGGACTGAGATTTGAAACTGTGAGCTAAAAGAAATCTTTCTGCCTTATGTCACAGATCTCAGATAATTTCTCACAACAAATAAATAAGATAGAAATTGATACTGGAAAATTGGGATCATCATTGTGACTTTACCTGACCATGTAGTTTGAAAGCCTTTAGATCTGGTTTGTGAGAGGAGTTTGGAAAGGTTTTTAAAAGTCTGCTAGAGAAGCCTTAGAATGCTGTGAGTCAAGCTTGATGGGAAACTATGGTTGAGGTCAAAGAATAGAATGCTGAGAGAACTGCAGATTGGAAAGGCTGCGGCTAAGACGTTCCAAGTATAAAGAAAGACTTTATCGACAATGGGTGTCTTAGTTACTTTTTCGTTGCTGTGACTCAATACCTGACACCCACAATTTTAGGAAAAGGAAAGGTTTATTTTAGCGCAGTTTCAGATGGTCACAGTCCATGCAGGGGCGGCCGGCAGCAATCAAAGTACATGGCAGAGGCAGAGCTGGAGGCAGCTTCTCAGGACTTCACAAACAGACAGGCAAGTGAGACTAATCGAGACTAGTCCAAGTCCCAGTCTTAGTCCCTCCTGCATCTGGGTATTGAAGATGTGGCCACTACACACCCTTAGTCTTAACTCACAAGCCTTTAGTCTTAAGTCACATGCCTTTAGTCTTAACTCGCACACCCTTAATCCCAACAACTGCAATCCACCCCTCCAGGCCAGACCCCAATCCACCAACATTACATGGCTCCATAGACAATCCGTAACATTAAAATACATGAGACTTTTGGGGGACACTCCAGATCCTAACCACAACATTCCACTCCTGGCCCCCAAAAGACTCATGTCCTCCCCAGGTAAAATGCATTCAGTCCTTCTCCAAGAGTCACGAAAATCTTAACAGTTTCAGCACTGCTAGAGAAACTCCAAGTCCACAGTCTCCTCTGAGATGTAAGACAAATTTTTAGCTGTGAGCTCCTGTTCAAACCAAAGAGTTAAGCACTTCCAACATAAAATGGCACAGGATAAACATTTCCATTCCAAAAGGGATGGATAAGGTAATAAAAGGCAATAGGACCAGAACAATTCCTAAATCCAGCAGGGCAAGTGTTAAATCCTGTAGCTCCATGTCCAGCAACTGGGATAAATTCTGGTGAGGCATGAACTCCAAGGGGCTTGGGTGGCCCCACCCCTGTGACATTGCTGCTGACTGCAACCTCCATCTTCCCTTCTTTCGGCTGGATCCACTCACAGCTTGCTGCGTTTCTCAGCTGACAATCCATGCTCCTGGCTTCTTCAAATTTTTGGGCTCTTCACTGGACCTTAGGCTTCTCCTTCACAATCTCACACATTGCCCTCCCAGGGGCACAGTACTTGGCCTCCAAGGCCTTCCTCTGAAACCTGGGTGGAAGCCTCCATGAACCCACAACTCTTGGGCTCTGCAAGGTTGTAAAGCTGGCACCACATGGACGTCTCCAAGATCCGCCACTGGCTTGAGCAGTAATTTGGCTCCTCTGTGCCATGGTTGCAGCAGCTTCTGAGTGCCTGGATTGCTGAACTCTGGGAAGCTTAACTCCAGCAAACACTTCCCTCTTTGGCCCTATGGGGAGTCCTGGGAAACTCTTTACAGGACAAGATCTTTTGCCTTTGCATCCTTTAACTGGTAAAGGGTGGGATCTTGCTGATTCCTGAGTCACCGTGAAGGCCTCCTTCTTACCGTCCTGATTCCAACTTCTTGGTTTCTGTTTAATGTTAGTCTCTTGAACAACCACATTCTTTTCTACTCCAGACTGCAAGCTTTTTATATCTGTTCTCTCTGCTGTTGTCCCTTTTCTTTCACTATAAAGCTGGCTAAAAGCTACAAACAGTAGCCATGTCTGCCTTGAAATTTCCTCCACCAGGGGAAGCCATCCACCGCCTTTAATCTCAATTTCAGGCAAAGTCTCTGGACAAGGGCAAAATGCCGACAAACTTTTTGCCAGATCATAGCACACATGGTTTTTAGGCCACTTGCCAATACAGTCCTCCTTCCCATGTGAAACTTCTTGAGACTGGCCTTTCCAATCCAAACTTGTATCAGCATTCTGGTCTTCTGAGCTCTGACCAGAATCTCCCATCAGGCTTGGCTCAGAGCATTCAAAGGCTTCTCCTGCTGACATCCTCGAACCTTTCCAAATTCCTCCCGCAAACCAGTTCCAACGGCTTCTGAGCCACATCATCAGGTAAAGTACAGCAATGACCCCACTTCTCTGGTACCAATTTCTGTCTTAGTTACTTTTTTGTTGCTGTGACTCAATACCTGACACCCACAATTTTAGGAAAAGGAAAGGTTTATTTTAGCTCACAGTTTCAGATGGTCACAGTCCAGGCAGGGGTGGCCGGCAACAATCAAAGCACATGGCAGAGGCAGAGGTGGAGGCAGCTTCTCAGGACTTCACACACAGGCAGGCAAGTGAGACTGAGACTAGTCCAAGTCCCAGTCTTAGTCCCTCCTGCATCTGGGTATCGAAGGTGTGCCCACTACACACCCTTAGTCTTCACTCACAAGCCTTTAGTCTTAAATCACATGCCTTTAGTCTTAACTCACACGCCCTTAGTCTTAACTCACAGGCCCCTAATCCCAAGAACTGCAATCCACCGCTCCAGGCCAGACCCCAATCCACCAACATTACATGGCTCCATAGACAATCCATAACATTAAAATACATGAGGCTTTTGGGGGATGCTCCAGATCCAACCACAACAATGGGTATAGAAACACTGCATGTTATGCTCCAGGGGCTAGAGGAATGGCACAGTGGTTACAGTACTTGTCTGGCAAGTCCAAGGCCCTGAGTTCAATTCCCCAGCACCATATGAGCTGGGTGTGGTAGCACACACCTGTAATTCTAGTACTCAGGAGGCTGAGGCAGGATTGCCAAGAATCCAAAGCTAGCCTGGGCTACAGAGTGAGACCCTGCCTCAAAAAAAGTTGGCATCAAACTGAATGACTAAGGAAACCATAGGACTAGTCCTTGTAACATTTGTGAAAATGCAATTAACGGCCCTTATAAAATATGTAAATAGTACTATGACCTCTTTAGTGTTAATTTTATGCCTGGGGTGTATGCTTGATGTCCACTGTCTTTCTTGGCTGGTGGACTGGATGCCTTTAACTCAAGTGTAATGAGTCCAACATTTTTCTGCCATCTGTATAGCTGTCTCAGTGGTTAGAAGCACCTGGTAGGGCCCATCCAAGTTAGGTTGGAGTTTATCTTCAAGTCTTGATTAGAATCAGGTCACCAGGCTGGAAATAATGTGCTGTGAACTCAAGAGGAGGTGTTTGGGCGAGAAGTCCCAGTAGCCTTAAGGAAGACAAAGTGGAAGAGATAGATAACACATATTCCCTGAGAAATTTGTCCTTAGTTTCCATGGTGGAGAGGTCTGTCTGCACCCAGGTATGGCAATAAACACAGCATCTTATAGGCTGATAACCCTAAGTTCTTCCTTCGCATTGTCTTGACTCTAAGGAGGACTATAGGAAGGCATTCAGTCCAAGGCAATTTAGTCTCTGCAGTTAGCTTAGCAATGTGTTTTAAGAGTCTGATTCATTCTTTCTACCTTCCCAGAAGAAGGGGGATGCCATGGAGTACAAAAGTCCCACTTAGTCTGTAGTGCCTTCTTAACACCCTGTAACACTGTTGATGTGAAATGTCTACCATTAGTGGAGTCCACATGTTCAATCAGACCAAACCTGGGGATAATGTGCTGTAACATCACCCGAATCACAGTCCCAGCAGTGGCATTTACTACAGGGTAGGCTTCTAGCCATCTAGTTAGATGATCAACTATAACCAATAAATGTACTAGCCTTCCCACCTTTGGCATTTTTGTGAAGTCCACCTGTATACACTGGAAGGGCCTCAGCCCAGGGGGTCTTACCCCTTGAGCTTGTTTTTTCAGAGTTCTTTTATTAATCCTTTGGCAGATGATGCAACTCCTACAGACCTGTTTGGATGAAGTATAGATATCTATGCACCCACAGACTTTTAAACAGTGTATCTCCCAGAGCCTGTGCTCCGCAGTGACCTCCCTGGTGTAACATTGACATTAATTCTCTCAAAACAGGTTTGTTAAGCATCTTCCTTCCACTAGGCAGGACCCAGTTTTCCTCTTTGTCTTGAGAAGCATCTATCCCTCTCATCCTTTTATTTCATCTGCTGTGAGCACAGGCTTAGGAATGGCTTCAGGTACAGCTGGGATGAGACTGAGGATTCTGATGTCATCCTCCAGGGAAGGCTCCCTGGCTGCCTGTTCCTCCAGCCTGTTTCCCAAAGCCTCAAAAGAACTTCCCTTTTGATGTCCATTTATATGGGTAACAGCTATTTCTGTAAGTAAGAGGAGATTTTGTACAAGTTCCTTGATTAGACCCTTATGAGCTAATTCTTTTCCCCCAGCTGTTTTAGTTCCATCTCATTCCACATTTTTCAAAAGTGTGGACTATTCCAAAAGCATACCTTGAAGGGAAAAGAGTTTACAAGACTGAACTGACCATTTGTTAGGCAGTCTCTCTCCCCACCCCCTTTTTTATAACAATTAATGTTTTTCATCAACCACTGTGTATTTATTATGCCTTTTACCTTCCAAAACTCAGGAAGAGACATCCACAAACAGTTTGGCCGTCCTGAGAGTGGCATCTCACTTAAACCTTGTCAGACCTTCGTCTGATATTTTATAATACCCAGGCAATTATGATCTAACTCTTTAGGATCACCTGTTGTGTCTGATAGTAGAAAGCTAGCTGGATTTAAACAAGCACCAATGGTCAGAACTAAATCATCCTTTTCCAATAGTATCACTTTATAATTTAGAACTTGTGACTCTGTTAACCAGTGTCCGACTTTGTGATTTAGGATAGCTCAGACTTGATGAGGGGTGCTCACCTTAAGGTCACTTCTAAAGGTCAGTTTTATGCCTTTCTCTTCCAATAAGGCAGTAGTTGGTATAGCTTGTACACATTCAAGCCAGTTCCTTGAAACTGGATCTAATAACTTTGACATAAACGCAACTGGCTGCCTTTTTCCTCTCCAGTCCTAGGTGAGTGCCAACTGGTGTGCCTTGGTCCACTGTAACAAACAGGTGGGAGGGTTTCTCAGGAAATGGGATTGCTAGGTATTTATCTCAGTGTAAAGGCTCTGGATTGGATTTTCAGTATGGAAAAAGAAAAGAAAGGCAGACAAGTGAAAATATGTTCTTAGGTGTAAACAAATAATGGATGACAGACGACCTTCCTTCCAAGGGAATTAAAATAAGCCCAACAGAAATGATTGGTTAAATCAACTACCAAAGTCTAGCTCTTCTGCTAATAAGCAAGATGAGAAAGGAGGTAAAAGACACAGGATCTAATGATCAGAAAGTTTTTTTTTTCTTGAGACAGGATCTCACTCTGTAGCCCAGGCTTCCCCTAAACTCACTATGTAGCCCAGGCTGGCCTTGGAGTCGTGGTAATCCTCCTACCTCAGCCTCCTGAGTATTGGGATTACATGCAAGTATCACCAGGCCTGACATGTTGTGATGAGAACTCAAACTCAGGGCCTTATGCTTGCAAGACAAGCACTTTAACCACTGTGACATCCCCCCAGGCCCCAAAAGCTCTTATAAATGTGAATTAGTTTCCTTGATTTCTTTTTGGGTACAGTTTAGTCTCAGAGTGAATGTCTCTGAAAGACTTTGCTTTTTTAAAAATTATTTTATATATTGTGTCAGGATATGAGCTCCAAAGGGCTTGGGTGGTCTTGCCCCCACAGGATCCCTCACTTCCTGGCCCACATTCAGTAACACACACCTGAAAGCTCTGCCCTTGGCACCCCGCCTCAGTCCCAACAAGTTGACACAATCCCTCCAGATGTAGTCTGAAACACCTGTCCCTTCCGGTGAGGCTCTACTTCCCAAAAGTACAAGATTCCAAAGTTATCCCACTACATCCAGATACATGAGGCTTTGGAGAGACATTGCAGATCCAAACTGAGCATGTTGAACATTTTTTCATATATATATATTGGCCGTTTGGATTTATTGCAAGAACTGTCAGTCATTTCAGTTGCCCAAATTTTGATGGGTCTTTTATTTTGGAGGACCTAATTTTTCAGTCTTTTTCTTTTTTCAGTTTGAGACAGGGTCTCACTGTAGTCCAGAATGCTCCTGAACTCACTGTGGAACCCAGGCTGGCCTTAAACTTATGGCAATTCTCCTGCCTCAGCCTCGTGAGTGCTGGGATTACAGTCAGACACCACCATGCCCAGTTTATGTGGTGCTGGGAATTGAATGGAGAGCCTTGGTCTTGCCATTTTAATTGCAAGGTATTCCTCCAGTCCCTCTTTGTATGTTCTTGATAATATTCCTGTCTGAGGAGTAGCTGGCAAATGTTTTTTTCTCCCCCATTGTGTGGTTAACTCTGTTGACTGCTTCCTTTGTGCTGCAAAAGATTTTACATTTGATAATATCTCGTCTGTTGATTCTTGGTAGGTTTTTGTATACTTTTTTTTTGTTTGAGACAGGGTTTTGCTCTGTCCTAAACTTGCTTTGTAGTCCAGGCTGACCTTGACCTCAAGGGAATTCTCTTGTCTCAGCCACCTGAGTGCTGATTATAGCTGTGCACTAACCCCCCTGGCTTATGGGGTATTGGAGAATCAAATTCAGAGCCCTGCACTTGCTAGGCAAGTGATCTAACTGCTGTGTTATTCCTCTAACCCAGATTCATGGTGTTATCTCATGTACTTTGGGTGTTTTATTGAGAAACTTCTTGTCCATGCCAAAGTCTTTAAGGGTTTTTTTTTTCTTCCAACAAGTTCAATGTTTCCATTTTAGTGTCTAAGTCTTTGATTTAATTATCCTACATGGTGAAAGATATTTGTTTTTGTAGGTGTTATTTCTGAGGGAATGCCATACCACACTGTTGGTGGCACTCAGTGTGCTCTTGCCTTCATAAACTTCACTGCTGTCCACCTTGTCAAGTGGGCACACCTCTAATTCAAAAGTTCTGACCCAGGGGCCCTTCTGCCAGCGACTCTGAGCCTCGGACCAACCTCACGACACCTTCCTGGACACTCAGGATGGAGCACTATGAGAAGAACGGGCAGGTATGCTCGCAGGCAAAACAAGCAAGACACACTCCGAGGGCCACTCCTGATAGGCTCCTGACCACCCTCAGACCTCAGCGTCGTGCAGTCAACTGAATTAATCTGTGCTTACAAGATGACGCCTAGCATACAGAATTCCCACGCCAAGGGCCTCTCACGTGCCTCCTCGATGTGTGAGATGCCTGGCTGTCTGCCCACCCGGTCAGCACTACTCACTCACAGCAGACGTCACGTGGGCTGTTTCCAAGAACACAGAGACGAGTGATCAGCACTCACATACGTACTTGCCCTTGAGTGCCGGTCACACTCTGTACAACTT